>JBBPUB010000001.1:0-145289 GCA_038094415.1 Xerocomus alliaceus | reverse complement strand
CCGTTGACGACTCAG
Organism: Xerocomus alliaceus; assembly: GCA_038094415.1. Lineage (NCBI taxonomy): Eukaryota > Fungi > Basidiomycota > Agaricomycetes > Boletales > Boletaceae > Xerocomus > Xerocomus alliaceus. The sequence goes on along the minus strand of JBBPUB010000001.1, from coordinate 145,274 downwards.
GTTTGGGAAGCAACTCTTCTGGGTACTGATGTTCAAAATGCCAACTCCCTGGGCTCACTCTGTCCTGTCTGCTGCGACTTCGTTCCTTCGGACATCCACCTTTTGGCACCTCTGTCTGCTTACCTTTCCTTGGCCTCTGCATCCTCTCTGCTGCTTCAGCTTAAGAGGGGAATAGGAGTCTGCCCGCGTCATTCCAGTCTTACTCCTCTGTGCTTGCATCCTCTGTATGTATCCACACTCTACGTGCACTCTGCACACCTCCGCACCACTCCTACGGTAGTTCCTTCCATTCTAAGTTCACTCCATTCTTCCATTCAACTCTGTTGCTATTTATACAAGTCCGAGAAACTAATACTTTACACTATGGGGGCAAAGGCAGCGACATCCCAGACTCCTTGTAGTCCTCCCTTAGTCCTTCCAACTCTCCCACCACCTCCACCATGTCCTTATCCACCATGTCCTCCTCCAGATCATCGAATGCCTCCACTTCCTTGAGCTCCACAAGCTGGCAGAGCAGGTGAGTCTGGGTTTGGACATGGTTATCCAACAACTGGATTGCTAGCTTGATGCCCCAAAGGGCACGCTTGACACTGCTCTCTCCACTTGGCCCTGCCCCCGTTTTCACATCCTCTCACACCTTCTTGTGCAGCCTTGGGTCTTCTTCTGCCCCCATTGTGTGCCTCCATTTGGTTGCGGGTTTCTTCATCGCAGGCTTCTCCAGTGCCTCGCCATCTTCAGGGCATACACATTTCGCCTTTGCCTCTTGACAGGCAATACAGGACTTGGACTTGCCTATGCCCATTTCACATGGCTCATCCCTCGACTTGCACCAGTTGCATGGTGGCAGCACCTTCCCCTTGCCTTTGTCCACAGTCTGCATGACCCAGACTTGCTTGGCCTAACAACAATCAGTAGTGTCCGTATTCACAGAATGCAGCCACTCACCCATTTCTTGGCCACCTCCACTGCCTTCTTGTGCCTCCATTCCACTACCTCCACCTGCCTCTTCTCCTCCACTGCATGTGCCTCTGCCTCAGCCTTCTTCCACGCTATCTTTTTGGCCTTCCTCTTCACCTCTTCCCGTCATTGCCCTTGCTCCATGGCCTTCGCAGCTATGGTCAAGTTGTCATCGTTGATCTTCTCCTGGATGTCCCCCCAGGTCCATTTGGTGATCTCCAATAGCAGGAAGGGGAGGTCAGATGGGTTAGCCATGTTACTGATGGTGGGAGAAAATCAAAGACTAGTCGCGCGTCATCTGGGTTTATATGCCCAGCCACAAATTTGGACTCTAACTAACAATCAATGGAGTTATGTGGGTTGACCAAACTCCACAACACAACTCCACACCTGAACTCCACTCAGCCACACAGCCTTCAAGGGTTCAGGCCTAAGAGGGGAATACTATCATATGCCATCCCTACTCCAGAACTCCACATCCAACTCCTTGACAACTCTGGAGTGATCTCCTCCATTCACGTGTGTAGGATCTCTGGATCCACATGACTTTTCCTTTTATGTTCATCTTTGTTCTCTGATTGGCTGTGCCTATCCATTTTGTTGGATTTTTGTTCTTAGATGCACAGTCTGGCATATCACATCTCCGGTGCACAGCTCTGGGTTTCTCATTCCCATCTTACTTATCATCCTGTTCTGCAGTTACTCCATTAGTAATGTGATACAACTTCGGTAGTATAAATATCATAGTTACTTCACTGTACACTCCTTAGTCTGAATATCAATTTGAATAACTCTGGTTGTCTCCTTCCTTCCCTCACATCCCTCCTCTGAAGAGTCAAACTTATGCAAGGTGTGACACATAAGTCCTGTGCTGAGACTCACCCCTCCGCTCCGCTACTCCACTCCTACTTCCATGCCCACAGACTTCCTTCCAAAGGACTGGAGTGATCGATCTTAACATCATTCAGACATTGCATACACAGTAATCAGGATGTCTTAATTTTCTGCAAATCCCACTGAAGAACATTTGCAGAGAGTGTTACATATTGTGCACTACCTTTGTACAACAAAGGACCTTTGTCTTTAGTATGTGGGAACAGAATCTAACAATGGTCTTGTTGCATATTGTGACACTGACTGGGGAGGCAATGTGGAGACTTCTAGATCTACCACTGAATATGTTGTTGTGACGATTCTTGCCATCTCATATATGGTCTCTGGTAGACACTTCATTGTAATGGACTTAGCATATACTTATCTTATTATTTCATGACTAATCTGATTGAGCTTATCTTCTGCTTTTTCTTCCAATCAGATCTATCTCCATTTGGCTATTCTTTGCCATGGTTATTACCATGTCCTTCTAGACTTCTACCATGTGTAGCCAATGTTCTTTTAATCACTGAGTGATTCTTTTCATTTCTGTGCTGTGCATGGCTATGGCACAGCCCAGTTCATTACTGCTGCTGCAGCTTCTCTTCCATTTGATCTGCCACCCATAGTATCAAACATGTTATTCATTTCTGCTCCCCTCAGCCCTAGAGGCTGTGGTATGCCTTTATCACTATTGGATAGCTACAACATGAACTCTTACCTTAGTCGCATCCCTACTGCATAGGCATAGCATTCTATCTAATCAGATATTAGGGTTAGACAAACATGTACAAAGAGTAGAGTAGTATATAAACCCCAAGGACAATGCTGGGTAGATCACCAGTCTAGTCTCTTGGTTTTCACCTGAACTTGACTACTAAGCCTCAAGACCACCTCAACTCTCTACTTACTGTAGCAAGTTAGTACTTTCTTTCTTTTTTTAGCTGATAGTTAGTAGTAGAGCCAGTTCAAGTTCACACTTGGGTTCAGCCATTTCACTAAACTAGACTCTTACATTTTCTAGTGACCCCCTCTACTACAGTGACACTGGTACTAATGAGTACTAGTGTCCTTCCCACAGTTCCATCACTTCCTTTGTCCATTCATTGTTGGTTGCCAATAGGCAGAGCCAAGAGAAAGGCAAGAACTGGCCACACAGGTCCCGAAGGATGGAGACAGATTGGAGTTGCCTGCCACCGCCTTCTTAAGAGAATTAGAGGCTTCTTTACTAGGCTTCCCCTGACAGGTCTTGATTATGAGAGATACAATCACAGGAGATCTAAGACAAGAGATTGGCTTTGAAGACAGTACATCACTGATCACTAACATGAAGGATGAGGAGTTAGTCGTCCCCCTTACCATATTCACCCCTATGAAGTTAGAGAGAGAGTCAGAGTTCCCTAACCTCCTCCTTCCACCTACCCCTGATTCGAACGATTGCAGCCCAGGTCCAAGCATTACCAACACTGTAGATCAGTTACCACTGCAAAGGCTACCCTCAGAAGAAGAGAGGGGATTCTTTACTATAGCTTTGACAGTATAGGCAAATTTCTATAGCCGTACCTTTAATATCCCCAAGCGCCACCTATCAGAAGGATGGTCAGAATACAAGTTCAAAAAAGCACCTGCACCACCACCGCCTAGGAAGAGACAATGCAGGCAATACCAGTAGGAGATAAAGTGGAGAATAGAAAGAGGAAGTAGAATAGGGCTATGAGATCTTCCTCCCAGGAACTACAAATATTGAATGCAATTATTTGTCATCATTCTCACCTTCTGTCTGATCTTTTACATCATCACAATCTACTTCCTTAGGTGGATTGTCAAGTACACAACTGATTCTCAAGTCCCAATCCTTTTCGTAGGAAACCAAACAAGAACTTTCCACTCCCCCTTTTCTGCATTCATTGAAGTAGTCCCTGCCACAAATGCCACCTCTGAAGGCTGGATCTTTGGTGAAGGACTCCATCACAACCCACACTAGTGCTAGATGATCTTAAAGTTTGAACTCATCCTCACCACCATCATAGGAATTTTCTTAGTCTGCACTGCTGTAGTCTGCTGGATCATCAAACAAGTCATTGAATGCAACGCACCCATACTTGCCATAGTACACATCTACAAAACTGAAGAAAATCCATTTGGAGTGAGTTTTGGTATCATAAGCCTGACTAAAGCCTCCAGAGATAATTGAAGATACCACAGAGGTTGGTATAATGACAACTGGCATGTACCACCCCTGGTAAGATCCAAAGAAGACGGCAATGCCACTGTAGCTGCATTTGATTAAACAATGTTACTACCCAAACATCTTGCCAATGCACTGAATGCACTAGCCAGATCTATCAAAAACGATTTATCCCAATTAGGAATTCATTTGAAAGATTTCCTTGATGTCCAAAGCCAGGCTATGGAGCAAATAATACAAGAAAACAAGAAACTCTGAGAAGATGTGGAGGAAATGAAAGAACAGGTAAAAGCAGACCTGTCTTCCCATTCTAATGCTCACATAACCAAAATTGTAGCTGACCCAGGAGAGTACGATGGTACCAGAGGACGAAAGTTCAAAGAATGGTGGACTAAGGCACAAGTATGGTGCCAAGAAAACATAGGAGCCTTATGAGGAGAAGTAGGTGTAAAAGCCATATTATCACAAATGATGAAAGGAGATGCCAGAGCATTCGCCCAAGCACATCTCAATAAAATTCTAAAATGAGAATCAACAGATTGGCCCAAGTTTAAGAAACTCATGGAACTTCATTTCTGACTAACCAATGAGAGAGAGTGGGCTAGACAACAGATCAAGAATCTGAAACAAACTGACAAAATGATGATAGCTCAGTATCTCATAAAATTGGAAAATTACTTATCCCAAGCTGAGTACAATGGAGATCGGATCTTGCAAATCCTAGAAAGGAACATGAATCAAAATATGGTGAAATACCTATTTCTGCAAGATGGTTGCTATCAAGATTGCACCACATTCATGACAAAGGTCAAGGAATACAGAGAATGGCAGGAACTCCTCGGCTTTATCCAATGAGGCACTGCAGATCGGATCACCTGTCCATTATGAGATCCAAATGCAATGGATGTAGATGCAGTCCAAACCAAACAAGAAGAAAGAAGACCCATCAAGTGCTTTAATTGTCAGGGACTGCATGTTGCTTCAAAATGCACTAAACCAAAGAAAGCATGTGAAAAGTATAAATTCCTCGGAGGAGGACATGCCAAATGGTGCAGTGCTACCCGTCCCTCATGCAACATTCGAGAAATGACTAGTAGAAGTCCATCCCCCATACCTGAGAGTTCATCCAAGGACAAGAGTAAGGGAAGAGATTGGAACAGATTGGTCACAGGTATGAATTTTGATGAAGCTCATGCCTGGTTCAAAGATTATGAAATGATCACTTCCAAGAAGGGAAAAGACTAGGGCAACCCCTTAAGTCTGGGAAAGTGGAAAGCCTGAACCAATATGCTATTCTGGAAATAGAAGAAACTTTATCTTTGTTGTCATGTGGGTCTCATTTAGATAATGCTTGGCTGGGATGAAACACCGGTGCTTGATTCACATATAACCAAAAGCAGAGAAGTTTTCCCAGAAGTAGTGGAAGTAAGGAGCATGAGTCTTTTATCCCTGACAAACAAAAGACACGATGTATTAACAATATATCCTAATCTGATTGAGTCAGATCTAAATGAACTCTTACCTGAGACAAAAGAAGAAGAATTTCACTTCTTATGCACTCTTAATCCCAAGAAGGATATAGTGCTTCCAATCAAGATAACTCCAAAGATCAATCTCCCCTTTACCAAAACAACCACCCTCCTAGATTCTGGTGCAAATGCAATCTTTATTGATCAAACATTTGCACAGCATCTTCATTTACCTTTAACCCCTTTATGACATTCTATTCCTGTGTACAATGCAGATGGAACTCTAAATGCTGCAGGAAAGATAACGCATAATTGTCAGCTTGTTATGGAATACGAAGGTCACCGTGAGAAATTGACCACTAAGGTCACTGATCTGGGAAAGTTTGAGTTTATTCTGGGATATGAGTGGTTACAGTGCCACAACCCAGAAATAGATTGGACTACCAGAAAGATTAGATTGATGAGATGTCCCCAGCATTGTTGAAATCTTCAACAAGGTGATTCCACCCCAAGCAAGTTTTTACAAATGCTACAAAAAGAACAGCATGACCAGTCCTATCAGGTATATTATTGGATCCATCAGCAGGAGAAGGATAAAGTATTAGAATGAGTGCAACCAAAGGAAATCCCTACAGAACAATTAGTTCCAAAATAGTATCATGATTATCTCATGGTCTTCTCAAAAAAGGATTCCGAAAGAATGCCTTTATGAAAGCCATGGGATCATGCAATAGATTTGCAAGACGATTTTAAACCCAAGAAAGGAAGGATCATTCCTCTATCCATAGATAAACAAGAAGAAGTCACTGTGTTCCTAGATGAACAACTGCAGAAAGGCTATATTCGTCCCTCCAAGTTGCCCCAAACATCTCCCATTTTCTTCATTTCAAAGAAAGATGGAGGAAAACGTATGGTACAGGATTACTGTTATCTAAACAAACAAACCATCAAAAATAACTATCCATTACCCCTCATTTTGCAATTGGTTGATAAGCTCAAAGATGCAAAGTTGTTCACAAAAATGGACCTCAGATGGAGATACAATAATGTACACATCAAAGAGGGAGATGAATGGAAAGCCGCATTCATATGCTTCTGAGGAGCTTATGAACCCCTTGTAATGTACTTTGGATTATGCAATTCCCCCACCACTTTCCAAGCCATGATGAATGAAATTTTTGCAGATATGGATGATGTGGTGGTAGTCTATATAGATGACTTGCTCATCTTTACCAAGACAGATGATCAAGCCAAGCATGATCAAATCATCATAGAAGTTCTTTGGAGATTAAAAGAGAATGACCTCTTTGTGAAAGCCCCCAAGTGTTGCTTTCATGTCACAGAAGTAGATTTTCTTGGCATGATTGTGGGAAAGAATGGCATTTCTATGGACCTAAAGAAGGTGGAGGCTGTAACTCAATGGCCCATCTCCTCTAATCTCAAAGGAGTAAGGAGCTTTCTAGAATTAGCTAACTTCTATTGCTGATTCATCTCTGACTTCTCACAAGTGGCCAGACCACTTAATGACCTCTTAAAAAAGGATACACCCTTTGAATGGGGAGAATCCCAATAACGAGCATTCAATATGCTTAAAACTGCTTTCATAACAGCTCCAGTTTTGGCTTATCCAGATATAGATTGTGAATTTCATCTAGAAGCCAATGCTTTAGATTATGCCATGGGAGCAGTGCTCTCAATTAAGAAAAAAGACAAGTGGCATCCTATTGCATATGCTTCTCACAGCATGTAGCCAGCAGAACGAAATTACCCCATCTCTGATAAGGAAATGCTTTCAGTTATCCGAGTGCTGGAGGAATGGAGACATTATCTTGAAGGAGCTAGATTTCCCATGGAAATCTGGAATGATCATCAGAACCTCCAGTGATGTCAAACTAGGCAAGATCTTAATCAACGTCAAGCCAGATGGGCACAATATCTATCTAGATTTCAGCTGAAATGGATTCATAAGCCAGGAGCTATCATGGGAAAGGCAGATGCTCTTTCTAGATAAGAAGATCATGCCATGGAAATTGAAGATGACAATAAAGGAGTATTGGTCATACTGCCAGAGCAAATTGGATCTATGAAGCAAGATACTCCAGTTCTCATCTCTGATAAAGGCAAATGACTTAATAAATCTATATTCAATGAGCTTTGTAAGCTGACAGAGAAGGATACCATGTATCTTGGCAGAAAACACTTTCTACTCGAAGGAGAAGATGGCTTGTTGCATGATCCACAAGACCGCATATACATACCAAACTCTGCCCTAATCAAGATGGACATTCTTAGATTATACCATGATTTCCAAATAGTAGGACACCCCAGATCTGAAAAGACCATGGAGTTGATCTCTCGATTCTATTGGTGGCCTGGACTATTAACTTTCATAAAAGAATATGTCAATCATTGTGAAAGATGTCAAAGATTTAAAGGAACCAATAAAGCTCCAAGTGGTCTTGTTAAGATTGGTCACTCCAGTCCTCCAGAAGGAAGTCCGTGGGCACAGGGTAGGAGCAGGGTAGCGGAGCGGAGGGGTGAGTCTCGGCGCAGGACTTATGTGTTGCGCCTTGTGTAGGTTCGACTCTTCGGAGGAGGGAGGTGAGGGAAGGAAGGAGACAACCGGAGTTATTCAAATCGATATTCAGACTGAGGAGTGTACAGTGAAGTAACTACGATATTTATACTACCGGAGTTGTATCACATTACTAACAGAGTAACTGCGGAACGAGATGATAAGTAAGACGGGAATGAGAAACCCAGAGCTATGCACCGGAGACGCGATATGCCGGACTGCACATCTAAGAACGAAGATCCAACAAAATGGACAGGCACAGCCAATCAGAGAACAAAGATGAACATAAAAGGAAAAGTCACGTGGGTCTGGAGATCCTACACACGCGAATGGAGGAGATCACTCCAGAGTTGTCGAGGAGTTGGATGCGGAGTTCTGGAGTAGGAACGGCATATGACAGTATCCCCCTCTTAGGCCTGAACCCTTGAAGGCCGTGTGGCTGAGTGGGGTGTGGAGTTCAGGTATGGAGTTGTGTTGAGTTTGGTCAACCCGCATGACTTCATTGATTGTTAGTCGGAGTCCGAATTTGTGGCTGGGCATATAAACCTGGATGACGCGTGAATAGTCTTTGATTTTCTCCCACCATCAGTAACATGGCTAACCCATCCGACCTCCCCTTCCCACTATCGGAGATCGCCAAATGGACCTGGGGGGACATCCAGGAGAAGATCGACGATGACGATTTGACTGTAGCTGTGAAGGCTGCGGAGCGAGGGTGATGACGGGAAGAGGCGAAGAGGAAGGCCGAGGAGGCAGCGCGAAAGAAGGCTGAGGCAGAGGCATGAGCAGCGGAGGAGAAGAGGCAAGCAGAGGCTGCGGAACGGAGGCGCAAGGAAGCGGTGGAGGTGGCCAAGAAAAGGGTGAGTGGCCGTGTTGTGTGAATACGGACACTACTGATTTGTCGTTAGGCCGAGCAAGTCCAGGTTGCGCAGACCACGGACAAAGGCAAGGGGAAGGTGCTGCCACCGTGCAACCAGTGCAAGTCGAGGGACGAGCTGTGCGAGATGGGGACTGGCAAGTCCAAGTCCTGCATCGCCTGTCAAGAGGCAAAGGCGAAATGTGTACACCCCAGAGATGGTGAGGCGCCGGAAAAGCCCGCGATGAAGAAACCCGTGACCAAATGGAGGCACACGATGGGGGCAGAAGAAGACCCAAGGCCGCGCAAGAAGGTGCGAGAGGATGTGGAGATGGGGGCAGGGCCAAGCGGAGAGAGCGGTGTCGAGCGTGCCCTTCAGGGCATCGAGCTGGTGATCCGGTCGTTGGATAACCACGTCCGGACCCAGACTCACCTGCTCTGCCAGCTTGTGGAGCTCAAGGAAGTGGAGGTGTTCGATGATCTGGAGGAGGAGATGGTGGAGGAGGACATGGTGAAGGCAGCAGAAGAGTTGGAAGGGCTGAGGGAGGACTATGAGGAGTCCGGGATGTCGCCGCCTTTGCCCCTGTAGTATAAAGTATTAGTTTTCCGGACTTGTATAAATAGTGACGGAGTTGAATGGAAGGATGGAGTGAACTCAGAATGGAAGGAACTACCGTAGAAGTGGTGCGGAGGTGTGCAGAGTGCACGTAGAGTGCGGATACGTACGGAGGATACAAGTGCAGAGGAGTAAGACCGGAATGATGCGGGCGGACTCCTATCCCCCTCTTAAGCCGAAGCGGCAGAGAGGATGTGGAGGCCAAGGAAAGGTGAGCGGACAGAGGTGCCAAAAGGCGGATGTCCAGAGGAACGAAGTCGCAGCAGACAGGACAGAGTGAGCCCAGGGGGTTGGCATTTTCGAACATCAGTACCCGGAAGAGTTGCTCCCCAAACCCAAGTCATCAACGGACGAAAAAGTGGGAGGGCTGAGCAGTATCCGATGGTGCATGAGTCCGAAACCCAACGAGGTATGCGGAGTACGCATCAGAATGCTACACCTAATACAGAGTGCGTCAGGTCAACACGGCGGAATAATGGAGGAGGTGCAGAGTTGGGATACAGCAGGACTGGAGGGGCAAAAGGTCGGAAAGAAAAGACAAGAAATAAACGAATGGGGAAAAGGACAAGTAAACACAGGTGAAAACGAAATCAGAGTATTGGAGGGAACAAAATTAAACAGAGTATACCAGATACTAGATAGTACAGGGATGAGGACAGGAAGGATAGAGGTCCGGAGAAGAGCAGAAGTCACTCGTCCGATGATGAAGAGGTGTCGGGGGAACTCGAGGACATGGAGGAAGGAACAGATGCATGCATCATAGTGGCGCGAGAGTTGGAGCAGGGACAAGAGATCACGGAGTGTTCCACGGAACCGCAGAACATACAGAGCACAAGGTTGATGCGGTGAAGTTGTTCTTCTGGACGAAGGCGACCGTCAGAGTCCAAGAGCGGAGTTGGAGAGTCGGATGAATCGGAGGATGGGAGGTCATGAGTCGCAGGTGATGCTGTAGTAGGAATGTCTGAGAAAGAGGGAGGATCTGTGGAAGGCTCATCCGGAGTTGCGGAGATGGACGGAGTTGATGAAGACAAGTTGGAGGAGGGAGGAGGGTTACCAGTTTGTTCTTTCTGGCATTCCCAATACCGGTGGTCAATCTCCTGAGCTATAAAACGGAGTTCGTAGATAGTGGAGGGCTTCTCAAGACGAGAAAGCTTGTCTTTGATGCGATCAGGAAGTCCTAAGTAGAAGCTTCGGAGGAGTGCACCGGAGCCCCATTCTCGGACCTGAGAAGTGGAGCAATTTCACTCAACTATGTATTGGGAGATCCTTTCGGAGTCAGACATGCGAAGTGATGCAAGGGCTGCCTCAGCATCGGCGACTGGGTCGTGAGGGCCGAAATTCGACTGAAGTTTGTGAAGGAATGAATACCAATCATCCATCCATAATGGATGATCCTGTGAAGTGTCAACTCCGAGGAGGTCCGGCTCGAAATATTCTAATGCGGTGCCAGAGAGGTAAGACTGTGCAAATGTGACCTTGGCTCGATCAGTGTGAAACGAGTGCGGGCGAGCTTGGAAGTTAAGTTCACATTGTGTGACAAAGGAACGGAGTTTCAATGGATGGAGACCATCAAAACAATCCGGCAAACGGATTTTAGGAGTGGTTGAAGCAGAGTTGGACAGGAGTTCGGAGTTTATAGCTTTGATAGCATTAGCCAATTGTGTGAAAGGTTTGAAGGCAAGTGGAGTGCTGTTCCTAGGAGTGGAGCGAGCACTGGAACAAGTGGGGTGCGACAGGGGGGACTGAGTACGTCTATCTCCAGGCGGCGGAGTGCCCATAGATGATCTAGGGGTTGTGGAGACACAGCTCCCATGGTGCGCGAGGTGTGCAGAGGCGGAGGACTGAGGGCGAGTGGAGATGCTGAGGAGGTTGCCTGGGATGGAGCAATAACTACCAAACGCGGACTGAAGGGCTTCGTGTTTGGATGGGTAGTACTAACGACTGCTCATGCTTGATGGTAACGGAGAACCTACACAAATGGAAGTCTGAATATACTGTTAAGATTGGTCACTCTGGTCCTCCAGGAGGAAGTCTGTAGACATGGGAGTAGGAGCAGAGTAGTGGAGTGGAGGGGTGAGTCTTGGCACAGGACTTATGTGTCGCGTCTTGCATAGGTTTGACTCTTCAGAGGAGGGATGTGAGGGAAGGAAGGAGACAACTGGAGTTATCCAAATTGATATTCAGACTGAGGAGTGTACAGTGAAGTAACTACGATATTTATACTACCGGAGTTGTATCGCATTACTAATGGAGTAACTGCAGAACGAGATGATAAGTAAGACGGGAATGAGAAACCCAGAGCTATGCACCAGAGACGCGATATGCCGGACTGCACATCTAAGAACGAAGATCCAACAAAATGGACAGGCACAGCCAATCAGAGAACAAAGATGAACATAAAAGGAAAAGTCACGTGGGTCCAGAGATCCTACACACATGAATGAAGGAGATCACTCCGGAGTTGTCGAGAAGTTGGATGCAGAGTTCCGGAGTAGGAACAGCATATGACAGGTCTTTTAAACCCCTTACCCATTCTAGAAGTTCCTTGAAGTCACATCTCCACAGATTTCATTACCAATCTTCCTAGATCACATTCTTTTGACACAATTCTTATAGTTGTTGATTGATTTTCCAAGGAAGTAGAACTTATCCCATGCACCAAGCAGTGCAGTGCCCTGAATACGGCATGTTTGTTTCTGAATCACATATGGAAGCATCACAGTCTTCCATCTTCTATTGTTTCTAACTGTGGACCACAATTTGCTGCACAAGTTATGACAGAAATTAACAAGGCCTTATCTATCAAAACCAAGCTTAGCATAGCATTTTATCCTTAAACAGATGGACAATCTGAGATTGTTAATAAAGAAGTTCAGAAGTTTTTGAGAATCTTTTGTTCCAAAAAACAAGATCAATGGGCAGATTGGCTTGCCATTGCCCAGTTCTCTATTAACTCTAAACAACACACTTCTACCAAAAAGACCCCCTTTGAAGTCACACATTCATATAACCCCAGAATGGGAATAGAACCACCAAAGACAGATAAAGCATCTGCTGCTATAAGATTTGCTGATGAAATGGCTGCCACATTTGATCAAGTATGGCAGAACATGAAAGCAGCACAAGCACATCAGAAGAAGTATGCAGATCAATCCCGCAGCGACTCTCCGAAGTATAGTGTGGGCCAACAGGTTTGGCTATCCACAGAAAATCTTAAACTCACACATGCATCAAAAAAGCTCTCTGAATGATGGCTAGGACCATTCACAATTACAAAAAAGATGGGAACCAATGCAGTAGAATTGAAACTTCCCCAATCTATGAGAATCCATCCAGTTGTCAATATTTCCTGCATAAAGCCTTACAAGGAACACCTAGAAGGTCAGCCAGTTGAATGGCCCAGTCCTATCAAGGTTACAGAAAATAGAGATAATGAGTGGGAAGTTGATTTCATCATGGACAGCAGATATTAGCAGTGCCAACTGGAATATCTGATACACTGGAAAGGATATGATGAAACGGAACGTACTTGGGAGCCACACTCCAACCTTGCTAATGCCAAAGAGGCTATTTCCAACTTCTATCACAATTACCCCTTGGCTCCACAAGCCCTTACTATTGATCCTGAACAGTTCCTCTTCCTATTCTGGAAACATCCCAAAAATATCACTAAAGTTCCAATTCATTGTCTCCTCTTCAATCATTTGGACAATGATCTTTAAGTGGGGGGTAGTGTGACAATCCTTGCTGTCTCATATACAGTCTCTGGTAGATGCTTCATCATAACGGACTTAGTGTATACTTATCTTATCATTTCATGACTAATCTGATTGAGCTTATCTTCTGCTCTTTCTTCCAATCAGATCTATCTCCATTTGGCTATTCTTTGCCACAGTTATTACTGTGTTCTTCTAGACTTCTACTGCATGTAGCCAACACCCTTTTAATCACTGAGTGATTCTTTTCATTTCTGTGCTGTGCATGGCTATGGCACAGCCCAGTTTATTACTGCTGCTGTAGCTTTTCTTCCATTTGATCTGCCACCTGTAGTATCAAACATGTTATTCATTTCTGCTCCCCTTAGCCCTAGAGGCTGTGGTATGCCTTTATCACTATTGGATAGCTACAATATGAACTCTTACCTTAGTCACATCCCTACTGCATAGGCATAGCATTCTATCTAATCAGGTATTAGGGTTAGACAAACATGTACAAAGAGTAGAGTAGTATATAAACCCCAAGGACAATGCTGGGTAGATCACCAGTCTAGTCTCTTGGTTTTCACCTGAACTTGACTACTAAGCCTTAAAACCACCTCAACTCTCTACTCACCATAGCGAGTTAGTACTTTCTTCCTTTTTTTAGCTGATAGTTAGTAGTAGAGCCAGTTCAAGTTCACACTCAGGTTCAGCTGTTTCAGTTGTATTCCTGGCAAATGGAATCATTTCCTGGATATCTTGAAGACAGAAGAGAGTTCAACTTTCCTCCACTAAAGCAGAATATTGTGGAATGATGGAGTGTGCTAAGCAATTGCAATGGATCCAAAACTTCTATCAAGAAATTGGATTCAACCTCCCTTCTATCTCTATTTGCATCAATAACCAAGGTGCTATATTCTTAGCCTCAAATCCTGCTCAAGAAGGATGTAACAAACACGTTAGACAAGATGAACATTATATCAGAGAAGCAGTTGTCAAGTTCAAGGAAGTGGAACTTTTCTATGTCTCCACTAACTCTCAACTTGCTGATATGTTCACCAAGAACCTTAGCAGAGACAAATTTAAGAGTGGACAAAAGGGCATTCATATGATCTCTTATTCTTCATAACATTCTTAGTGAGGAGGAGTGTTGGGATTTATGATTTCTCATTAGATAATTCTTATCCTGATCATAATCCTTCTAGACCATGTCACATGACTTTCATGTGATCTGTTCCAGAACATGGTCTATTTCCACTATCTATTGTTATGACATCATAGATAAGAGTTCATATTGCTATAGGTTAGCTATACTGATACTGCAGTATTCTTTCCATGACATTCCATGTCATTCTCTGGTACTTACTAGTTTTATCTTTACTGTACATATGTACAAATGTATCCCTTACAGTATATAAGGGCTAGATATTGAGCCATGCTCATCAGCCCAGTACTCATACAATCCTCATCTCTTCTGTCAAGTTTAACTCCAGAATAACATCTCTTCTATATCCTCTCTTGATTGCCAATACCAATTCTTGAACCAACCAAGTAAGTTTCCTACTTGGTTTAATAAACCTCTTCTCCCTGTGTGCATCAAGGTAGCTCTGCTACTTCAATACCTGTCGTGGTTGGAAATGGACGTATTGGAGGCACAGGACAATTTACTATATGCAAAGAGCAAACAAGCAATGGCTGCAAACTGTTGGCAGTCTCCAGACCCTCGTTTCACTATCGGTGACCTTGTCTTGCTGTCAACAAAGCACTGATGCAGGGATTACATTGGGCAGGGTGATGGCTGGGTCTCAAAGTTCATGCCACGCTTCAACAGACCATACCATGTAGTTAATGCTGACCACTCAAGCTCGACATATACCTTGCAGCTCCCTGCCAGTTTATGCATCTCACCCACATTCCATGTTAGCCAGCTGCACTCCTTCATTGCAAACAACCCTAAGATGTTTCCATCACACACTCATGTCACCCCAGAGCCAATCTTGACATCAGAGGGCCATCTGGAACAGCAGATCGAAAAGGTAATTGAAGAACGCCAAGTTGGACGGGGCTGTCAATATTTGGTGTGTTGGGATGGCTTCGGACTGGAGGACGACGAATGGTTGCCTCAGCGGGAGTTAAAGGACTGCAAGGCACTGGATGTCTGGGAGGGTCATTCTTCTCCTTCATAGGGTGGGAGGGTGTAAGCTGGGCTTATGCATCATCACCATCATCATTAGCATTCCATTGATGTCATCATCACTGTCATCATCACTGTTTTCGCTGCAGAGTTTTCTGTTGTGCTACACATATATAAGGCCATCTGTAGGACCATGCTGTCCCATTCATTCATTCATTCTTCCTTTTCCCTGTTTTGCCTCTTCTTTTCCTGCAATCCATATGCTCATCCATGTTCTGACTCTGGGTGAACGCCCCTGAGTGTTTCCGTCCTACGACGGTTTCCACTTACTAACGTTAACGTTGATCCTCCGCTCCACCTCAGACTCAGGTGTAAAAGTAGCTCTTCCCCAGTGGAAGACAACCCACCCCAGACATCGACCTATGGAATCGGAGACCCACCATGGTGACCGCATACTATGAATGTTCCAGGCCTTTGAGTTCATATTGGGGACTGTGTACGAGTTGACCGGCGACGGTGAGACCTACTGTTGGAGTGTGTAGCGATGGACCGAAGAGACAACTTTCGCCCGTATGACAATCTACAATCAAAGCTGACTAGAGAGTGGTATGATATACCCACATAAATAAGTGCTTTGGTGAGGTGGTAGTGAAGGATATGAGTACATGATTGGGAAAATGGACTAGGTCAACGAAGACAGTGCAGAATGGGTCTCCGTCAAGACCCAACAAGCTTACACACTATTCTCACCTGTCATGAACCAGTCGGCATCCATAAATGTAACTGCTTCTGTGGTCTTCTGAACATTCTACCAACGCAATCGTCATTCAGACTTACGACTAATCTAGATCATAAATGCGCACCAAACATGGAGAAATAAACTTGATCTCCCCATTCGGTTTCTCAACCTTGGTGTCTCCAGACACCGGCAAACTCTTCACCAAGTCCGCACCAATATTGTGAGTTGTTGATTCACCCCGAATGTATGTTCTAGCATTCAAGTTGGCTAGGAGGGTGTTGCAGTAGACTGAGCTAAGCGGAATAGCAAACGCCGCATAGAGACAATTCGTCGGAAAGATGTGCATCTACGATGCTCGTCAGACTCTTTCTTCAAAAAAAAAAAATACAGAAAACGTGTCAGCGATGAATGACACGCACCAAGATGGCAGACAAGACAGCAAAGGTGGCCGTCCAAATACCCGTGTTCACCGCAAACATGGTGAGACGTTGTAAAATGTGTGTCGTACTTGTAGACCAATGTTCAGAGACATTGTTCCGGTGACACGACGCGTGAGGACTGTGCGCTCACCTTTTGAATGCAGTGGTGGTCCGCTTGCGGAAAAGTAAGAATGTCATGGCAATTGCAATCAAGGCGTCTACCGCAGCAGCGCTAGCGAGACCCAAAAGTGTTATCGTCTGTTCGACAGATGCTCAGCCCATTGGTTCAGAACTAAAATAAATATATCTACCTCAAAGGATTTGTCTTCGAGCACACCAACCCCAACAACATGTACCCTTCTGGGAACGAATAGTAAGTATATACATTCAAATTTCGGTATACAAAAGAAGTGAACAAACCCGTTCGCACTATAGAGTGCTTTTGCCTCATACACTGCAGTGATAAGTGTCTACTGATGTGAATCCAAGTAGTGATAACTTACTGACGAAAACCACTGATGTTCAAAAGGAACCCTGTTAGATTCATGTCTGCCAAAAGTTTCTAGGTCTCACCAAACTGGAAGATCGCCATGATAACCTACACATGGCACAGTCTGAGTATGACCAGAATTCATAATGAGTGTAAACTCCCTACCCATAAAAGTGGTGCTATAATGCTCTTCCCGCTAACTGGCCGAGTGTGAGTAAGAAGCAAGGATATAAAGACCATTGGCATACATACAAACATAGATTCGATAGACAAAGAAGCCCTGTGTAGGGATTGAAATTAGGGCCTGAATAACATGAGTCTCCTTGTTCTAAGCGAAAAATATAAAGGGGTACCGTCGGAAGTGCCTGTAACTGCTACATGTCGGTAGGCATCTCAAGGACGCCGAGGAAGGAACTTACCACAATTTCTCTGAGAAAATATCAAAATGTCAATAACGTGCCTATGAAGTCAATGACTCACGGCATCATGTCCAATATTCCCAACGGGTTTGTTAGGCCAGCCATAATGTATTTGTATACTGTGAGGGACATCAGATGAGTGGGGACAAGTGGAGTACATGTCGAGATACGGACCACCGGCAATAACCAATGCTTCATGGATCGTGTCGAGTGCCCTATCACGAAGCATCAGGTCACTGCAAACACAAGAAAGAAGGGTCACACAATAGAGCTGCTACCTGAGAAGAGCGTTTACGTTATTATACTCGAGATGTTCATAAATTGACTTACAAAGCTCTTCAAGTGCCAAGAATCGTTCGGATAGCTAGGACACCGTATGTAAGGAATGGAAAGGATTCAAGAGATGGGAGCTTACTGGACAAAGTAAAAGAACCTGTCCGGATATGCCATCACTTTGTTACTGCGATATAATCTAATGTAAACAAGTGCCACTCACGTTTGCATACATGAGACACCATAAAATGCTGTTGAGAGCACAACAGAAAAGAAAAGTGGTGCATATATGCTGTCATATAATGAGACGAGTGGGTTGGCTGACATGACCTGCAATTGCTTGATTGTGCTTCAGCTGGCAGGAATGGTCTAAGGGGACGGCATCGAAAACGGGGGCTGCAGACTGTAGTTCATATATGCGCCTATGTTTCCTGTGGATGGATCAGATAGCACAGGATCATCACGATCATCTTAGGAGTGGGGCTCATGGTAAAGTTTGAATATCACGGGCGCATTGTGGCCGCATCAGATTACGGTAACTCTCGACACTATGCAGGGTATGGCTTCAATTGGTTCTAGGCTTATATGGACGCTCTACCAATGTCACTTACGATTAATCTCGGGGAAGAGTCAAGAATACCAGCTTTTGGCTTTTCAAGTGTTCACCGTATCACGTGGCAAGGGTTCGTGGGAGTTTTAGAGATAGATCCGACCGTCCATGATATGGCGCTGGTAAGATTTATTGCCAGCCATCTCCAGGCGTGTCAATGGTTCGATCCCTTGTTCTTGTCTAGACTGGCTTACAGAAACAACCGAGAAGATCTTGGTGGCATGAGTACCCTGGCCTTGATCTACGATACAAAATCAGAAGATGCCACGTCAAAAGGAAGAAGTTCATGATCATTGATCACAAGATTGATCAAACGATCAGGAGGCACTGTCCGCCACTAATCGATAACCACTGGCCTCGATAGGAAACGGTCGAGCGCGACACAAGCGAAAAGTATCAGAATATCACACACGTGTCTTCAGGATTAATGGAAGCCGGGACTCTGTTCACGAATATTGCCAGCGGGAATCGCCAACGTGGTCGCCAACTTGCTTGAGTACCACTACAACCAATGAGGTGAGTTTGGCAATCTTGATGGAAGGGAGAAGTGTGATATATTTTGGACGAGTCGAACAGCCCGAGAAGCCGAAAGTGCGTGATCGATGCCAGGGAGGGCCTCGCCATCGCTACAAAGCGATGATTTTCGGAGCTATCGGAACCGAGGTTGTCGGACATCACGACTTGGCTGTGGTATAATCGATCATCAATTAGCCACGGGGTGTTTGTTTCGTACGTTCACAGGTAAGGCTCATTGTATACCTAATTGCACTGCTCGTAAGCGAAGTCGAAGTCGATCGTATAAAGTACTTGCTCGTACCCACGGTCGTGGGGGAAGTTCCGTCATTCCGGTTGATGTGACATCTTGCCGGAGAGTTCTGCCAGATTTAGTGATGAATGTTGTGGACCAAGAACGGCGTCGTACGCTGGAGGTGATAATGTCAAAGGTATGTAAAAAGTTGACCGTATAGCCTTCGAGTCGTATCCACCCACGGTGACAAGTAGCATAGCGATGCTTCACTGCTCTCAGTCCTTTAGTGTTGTAGTTGTAAATGAGGACGATCAATCTACGGATGCTCGGATGAAGTTTCAAACGATTTTATATCACGGGGTTGACATGGTGGATGCGTGGTAGCGCCTTGGAGTCGGTAAAGATGTCTAAACCAGCTCAAACATCACATCTGATAATTTGAGGTAAGCTGTTAGCTGGATCATTGTGAGTAAACGAAGGCGTACGTCTTCTGGTGTTCAGAGCAGCGGAATGTACGGCAGGGATGGGACTTTCACTAAAGTCCCTCGGTGCCTTCTATAGCTTACCACTTGCTACCTTGCACACAATTACAAGGTTCGATAACATCCAGGCACTGTTTCGTCGTTCTGAGTGATGTCCATGCGGCATGTTCGGAGTCAGATGCAACGCGTATCGACTCGCGAGAGGGCGTTGGATTTTTGCTCCTTTCCCACGCATTCTTGGCTTCAACATGGCAGGTCTTCGAGCATCGAAGCTTACGGTGCCTTCCTCGCGCTGTGGACTATACTCGAGAACTTGATGTTCAAACAAGTCATATGGTTATGAAGGCAAACTCTGACTCCTCGCCACATCCCAGCCAGGTACTCGATATGCAAGATGTGCCTAGTGTGGACTTATTGCTCTGTGCGTAAGCAGTCAGCCTCTAATTACAACTTTGCGCCATATCAAATGAACAGGAAACGGGTATGCTCGAGAATAACCGTCTGGAGCGGTGCCCGGTGCTCGGACCCGCATTCTATCGTTGGCAAGACGCCCCGCGTGTCGATCCTCCTGCAGGCTAGCTCCACCTCAGACCCCACCCGCCCGAGAGTGATCCGCATAAAGATGCAAAAGTGGGTCTTCCCTGGCAAAAGACAGCCCACGTCGCTCCCCCTAGCCACTGATCTATGGAATCGGAAATCCACGATGCCAACCGCATACGAATGTTCCAGATTGAGTTCGTATTGGGAACTGCGTACGAGTTGACCGACGATGGTGAGACCTGCTGGCAGTGGCTGGAGTGTGTAGTGATGGGCCGAAGGGACAACCTTCACCCGTATGACAAGCAACTTGAGCTGGATGCCGCGCTTTTGGATGGTGTAATCGTGTTCACCGTAAGGCCTGGAAACAGCTGCTATGTAGGATGCGGGAGAAGCAGGCAAGGCCATGGAATATCGAGAACACGGCCCGCTCCAGGCAAAGAAGCTTGGATCTCCAGAGCGTTGTGCGATGGCTTCGAGTAGTCTCTGGAAGGCTTTGTCTCCCTCACCGTACGCGATCGGCATCATGATGTCGAATATTCCCAACAGGGAATAGGCGATATCTTCGATACGAGTGGTTTTTCGTTTCGAAGCCCACCTCATCTTCGTGGACACCATGAGAAGTGGGGACCTTGAATGGAAGTCTCGGATGTTGACAACGTGGATATGGGTGATCCCGCTGATGGCTTGGAGCATGAAGTCGCTGAGTTTGTCGTTGGGAAAGGGAAAATCGTCGCCTCCCCCTACGTCCTTCCCCTTCGGACAGACCGGATTCCAGTCCTTGCCATACATCCGGAGCCTTTCTGGCGCTAAAAGTTCCTGTAACGTCCACCCCCTCATAAACCAGGGTTCCCGGCCAAAGTCCTTGACGGAGGAAGACTTGGCCAGGTGCACGATGCACACGAATGCATCTCTGTACCACCGATACATCGACCGGATCGCCTCCTCCAATTCCGAGCTGCTTTCCTTGTTTATGCAGCAGGTGTCCGACCACACGTACTCGCAGCCGTACTCTTTTGCCTTTTCACAGAAACGCTGGAGTTTCTCATACCCCAAGCCCTTTGGAGTGGGTTGTTTACCGTGGATCTTGCTCGATATGTCCCTGAACTCTGGCTCTTCCTCGCCCCAACGATGCGAGAAGATAGCGTATTTGAGGAGTCGCTTGATATCGCTCTACTTCGGGTCACAAACCTCGATCAGGATTCGGAGAAAGAAACGCAAACGTGAAGACGCATCGAACGAATAACCTTGCAATCTTTCCTCAATTGCACTTCGCCAGCCGACTCCATCGTTTGCCTCGCCTTCTCCAAGTCAATGCTCATGCTGCCCAGGAGCGAGCGGAATACCTTCCAGAGTTCCACCCGGCTGTAGAGTCTCATGTCGCTGATGCGGACGAGATATTGCGGTAAATCGTTGTAGACGCATTCGTCGTAACATTCGAGGTGCAGCCTGTGCAACGAGGAACTAGATAAGATCTTGTCAGTATTCTCTGATTGGACGACATTTGGCTCCTCCGACACGCGATGCGGCTGTGGGGATGGTGCTCGTGGGGCACCGTTATGCCTACGATCCATGCTGGATGCGTAGCAGTCTGTGAAGTGTGGTCTTGATGGTACGGTGGTGTCTGGTTACCATACTTCTTCGGCGCAATTTCGGCGTTCCGCAACTTGAGCCGCTTTGGCGCAGAGTACAGGCCCCGCGGCCGGCTCCAGCCGTGCATGATGATGTTCTTATGCCTGCTTGCAGCAAATACAACGTCCGGTTGTTCGAATTATACAAGGCCACTTGGCAACAGAACATGTATACGCCACCGGGAACACGACACAGCCCCAGAGACAGAACACGAAACGGAACACGTACATTGTATCTAACACAACGACAGATCTACACACTACCACCGAGTCATTGAACAATCGTCAAAGATCTCTCCATCCCTCGTCCAACCCTTCCCAAACGTCCCACTTCCGGCCATTAAGCCACGCTGCGACGCGCCGTCGATCACGCCGTTCTTGTTCCTCCCTATCAACCACAACGTCCTCGAGCACCCCCTCCCCAGCATTCCCACCTTCCCCGTTCCTCCGTCCAAACGCCAACACAGCCCACCCGATCACGATCATTCCCGGTGGTCGCTGCTCTCCTATGCCCGCCAGCGCGCTCTCCACGTCCTCGAGTGTCGAGACGAGCACCCTCTGATCCGGCATCGAACCCCGTTCGATAATCGCGATTGGAATATATGCTGGGTAAGCTGGGCCGTCCCGCCGCCCCCCGTTTTCAGTTGCTACGAGCGCGCGTACGACCTCGCTCAGCCGTGCGACGCCCATCAGTATGAGCACGGTACGTGCGCGGTCGTAGCCTGGGAGAGAGACTGCCTTGCCTTGGCGCCCGACGCCGGTGCAAACTACAAAGGAATCGGCAACACCACGGTGCGTTACAGGGATGCCAGCGCATGCGGGTGCAGCGAGCGCGGAAGAAAGTCCTGGAAGGACGAGGGGGGCGTAACCGTGTGCGCGGAAGTAGGCGAGTTCCTCTCCAGCACGGGCATACACGATCGGATCGCCTTGTTTCAACTGGATTCGACGCATATAATGTGCCGAACAGAATACGGGTTACAATGGAGAGACAGGCATGTCAGCATACGAGTCCCACGGAATGTCGAGAAAAACGCACCCTAACGACAGTCAGGCCGCGGTTAGCAGCCTCTACGGCTGCCACCATCATTTCAGACTGCGCACCATCCGCGTTTCCAGGGAACTTGCGCGCGATATGCACCTCGACATGCGAGGGAATGAGCTCGAGGACAGCCGCGGGAACAAGTTTATCGGAGAGTACAATGTCAGCATGTCTTGTTAGGGCCGTGTGCGTCGCAAGAGTGAGTAGGGAGGGATGGCCCGGACCAGAACCAGCGAGGAGGATGCGTCCCTTAGTCATTTTGGGAAGGCGAGCGGTAAGGTCAACCCCGTGCAGAGATTTCTTCTCGTCCGTCGAGAGGGTAGGGACAGTTCCTTCGCGGGTGACCTCGCCGTTCAGGATCCCCTTCATCTCGCGTTCCGTCATCGCTGCGAGTCGCGAGATGGGCCAGTACTCGCTAACCTGGACAACCCATCTCAACTGTCGTCTGGCAGCTTCAACCCTGCTTTCCTCCGAGGTAGAATTAGCTGGGGTTCCAATGGGAACTGGGCGATTTGGAGTCGACACGGAGCAGTCCTCGTCTCCTTCACCATCCGCTTGGGCTCCGTTCTCCCACACCGTTTGCCTTGCCATCTTTCTGAGCTGTCCAACCTTGGTTGCAGCAACTCCGATGTCCTTGGATAACCCCGTGACGATTTCCCTCCGCACTCGGCCCGCAAGCCTGCACCCCTCTCCGTTCGTCGTTACGCCTATCTGTAGGGGAGTCCTGGACGATGAAACGGGGTCCACGAAGCGATGAGTCGCTGTAAACGTAAAGTCACAAAGGTGTGGCATGTCAGTGACGTTGATAGGAATGCGTTGAGCGCGGCATATCCTCGCGAGATGGGTCGCGCGGAGGCGTGCAGTGGCCGCAAAAGGCGCGGTCGAGATGGTGTCAGTGATACACACGAGAGATACGGGGGTATGCGCAAGATAGTCATCCAAGGCCGCCACGTCCCGGTTCATTTTCGAGGTATCAATGGAACTGGCGGAGGACTCCGGAACGGGAAGATGGTCCCAGTCAATCACCTCGAGTTGACCTTGTTCGACTCTCCACCTAAGCTCCTCGCAGACCGCCTTGAGACCGCCGTTCACAAAGACTTTGACGACGGCGCCTGCTTCGAGGGAGGCATAGGCCCTGCTCGCTGCTAGCGCATCGCCTCCGACGATGAGCACGGACTTTGTGTGCATCCTGAACGAGAGCATGAGAGACGCCCCGCCCGTGGGTGGTGGAAATGGGTCCATGATGTGAATGGTTGGATATGGAGACCATTTTTCTTATCTATGCTGTCAGGCGGTCCCGTAAATGTCGTCAAGCGTAATCATGAGCAATATATGGATTATGTCAGCAGGACGCAGTCCCTTGAGGATGCTCGCGAGCAACTGGCTCGGAGCTGCACCGTCGAGTCCATGCAGCTCGTCGACAACGATACCGTGAGCGATGTCAGTATCTACAAGATGCGATGTTGATGTCGATGCAGTTTCTCAAACGACTCACCGCGTTGTTTGAGTCGACAAAAGACAAGGGAACGATATGGCTGACACACAAACGACGTGCGTTTCTTTCGTTCTGCCTTGCCAGAGGGCTCATCGTCGTATACGCAGTGACTCATGATGGTGAAGACGCCACGATGGGGGACGCAGACCAGGACAGCGAGAAAGAGTACTCTTGTCTGATTCGTGTCACAGACGGCAAAAAGGCCAACATTTCTACGCACGTGAGTCCATTCTTCGCGGAGTGCTCCAGCTCGTCCTGATCTCCACCGATATCGATTTCGTCCCTCGTCCCTCGCCCCTCGCCCCTTGTCCCTTGTTTCCTGTCCTTCTGTCTGCCATAATCACGGTCGCACGATAAGATTTCCCCTTCCGATCTCCCAAAATTCCACGCTGCCTATGGTAGCCTCCTCAAAGCGTCCTTTACGACGCTCAGAAAACGAGACAGGAAGCGCGAAAAACAACGTGCGGAACAGCTCACGAAACGAAAACAGCGCATGGCGGAGCCCGTCGTCGTCGACGGGCCCAAGCGCGGGAACGGCCGGAGGAAGCGACAGAGAAAGGTAAAGGCAGCCTTACGGCAGGAACAGGCAAAGGAGCGGGCAGCTAAAAGGGACGAGGAGAGGGCAAAAGCGCAGAAGCCGGTGTCGTGATCAGAGCGTAGCGGTGATACATTAGACAATATTCCGAGTCTGACGTGCAATCTCACGAGCAACTTTGCATGGCCATAGATAAGGCACTCGTGGTGGGAACTCCGATAAGAGCACGCACCAACCACTACAATGGGTTCTTGGGTAAATGCAGCAGGCACTGAACAATGGTGAGTACAGACTGCGAGGTGCTTCTATGCCGATCAGAGGTGGACGAGAAGTTGAAAATCACCAAATTGGAGGCAATCCTGTTGTCTGCTCCCAGTACCTCTTCACCTTGTCCGAAAACACGATCAGGCACATTCACGACGACACAGGCACCCTTATCGTCCAATGGACGATCCCCCGGTTGGTGATATCATACCTATAGGCCCATTTCCCTAGTAAACAGTAGATTCACTTCTGCTTTCTTTGGCACAAAGTTATGGGATACTTCCGCGCGTGTGCAGCTCGGACCCGTCTGCGATCACCCGCAAGGTCCATACCTGTGGCCAATCGCACTATCATGGAATAGTCACTCCACGCCATTTCAAATGATATCCTCCCCGCATCCTACCTTGTTGGCGCAATATATCACCTGGCCACATTCAGAGGAGCTCCAGCTTCGAAAGGTTACGCGTGAAATCAGTTAGAGTGTGTGTACAAGACAAATGATCGTAAGACGCGCCCCATGATCCTTCTTGCACTCTATCATCGGCACAACGTCTCCCGTATACAACTTCAGGCTGGGCTGCCCAAATGTGTTCGGAAGCGACACTGGAGAAGACTTTATGAGCACGTAAAAGTACCGTTTTCCTGCGAAAAGAAAACCGTGGCCGTTGTCATTGTCGCCGCAGCGGGGTTGTCGATCAAAATTGACTATTCCGAGGGCGCAATTCTCTCCAGAAAAGACGTTGGGACGGCGACTGAACCGACTTGATACTGTGACGGTGCGTGCAAGATTTGGGTTGACAGGTTGAAGCATGTAGTGTTGGTCTGAATGGTACACTTCCATTCGTATCAGAAGCAGATTGACCTGAACACCACACTTCTGGATAGTGTAGCCACGGTCACCACCACCGAGTGTAGTGACCCTTGTTCCAAAAGACGAAGGTGAATAGGGCAATGCAAGGGAATAATCTGAATGTGACCCTGCCCACGCAAAGAAGGTTGGATCCTGAGAATGCTGTGCAATAGCCTCGATTAGTCTGCGGAATGCCGTGTCCCCCTCGCCATATGCGATCGGCATTGAGACATTGAAGATTCCGAGAAGGGAATAGGCAATATCTTCTACTCGAGTAGTCCTGCGTTTAGATGCCCATCTCATCTTCTCCGACAATGAGACCTCAATTGATGTGAACACTCGGACGTACTCTGCGTCGATCCCGGTAATTTTGCTGATGGCATGTAGCATATAGATGCTTCGTTTATCGTTGGGAAGGTGGTCAGATGAGGAACGTAGACGTTGCTGATCTGGGTTGGTTCTCTGGTACTCCCAGGGCGGAATAAAGGTATTTTGCTCCTCCTTGGGGCAGATTGGGGTCCAGTCCTTTCCGTACATTCTAAGCATCTTGGGTGCCAGAAGCTCCTGTAAAGTCCATCCCCTCGTAAACCAGGGCTCCTTTTGAAAGTCCTCGACAGAGGATGACTTGGCCAGATAGACGATGCATACGAAGGCGTCCTGGTACCACCGATACATCGATCGGATCGCTTCTTCTAGCTCTGCACTACTCTCCTTATTGATGCAGCACGTATCCGACCATACGTACTCACAGCCGTACTCCTTCGCCTTCTCACAAAAGCGAAGAAGTTTCTCGTAGCCCGGGCCCGTTGGGCTGGGCCTGTTACCGTAGATCTTGCTCGACATATCCCTGAACCCAGGCTCTCTACTCCCCCATCGATGTGACAATATAGCGAACCTGAGCAGGCGCTTGACACTTGTCTGTGGAGTCGATCACGATTTTACAGAAAAGAGAATATTGCAAAAGACACGCAACCTGACATAGTAGCCTTACGTCTCCATTGGATCCCCATTTCCCCCTTGTGCTCCTTGCCTCCTCCACATCGATAGACACGGTGTCTACAAGAGGGCGGAAAATTTCCCATAGCTCATCACGACTGTAGAGCCTCATGTCGCTGATGCGAATGAGGTACTGTGGTAAATCGTTGTAGACGCATCTATCCAAGTACCCCAGGCATATTTCGCGCAACACCGACTCGGACAAGATGTCACCCAAGTCAGGATTGACTGTAGACTGTGAAGGCATCGGTGGACTCGACGTAGCCGAGGGTGATAGTGCAGGAGCCCTCGCATTCCCAGGTCTCTTTATCTCCGCTACTCGGATGCTGTATGAACCGCCTTGCCATAGCCATCGACATCTCCATAGTAAGATACGTGATTCGGGACCATATGTATCAGATTTTGATGCTCGTGCCAATCTATGGCCGGAAAGTGATGTTCTTGGAATCACTGTGCGGAGCTTGGCCTCGTTCAGGTCGGCGAGCAAGAGGATAACATGTAGTCACCTCAAGCACCAAGTCAATTAAACTTGCAGAAGTCTAGAATATTGTGCAGTTTTGAAAACTATCGACCTTTCGCATCTTGCCTAACGAAGCCTTTGACATCCACCCTTCTCAAGGATACTTTCAACCGAAAACCTATATTAAAGGGGGACAGGGACGGGCGTACTAACATGGTCGTGTGTGACATATCACGTGGTCTGTGACAGTTCGCGTACATTGCCATGATCATCGTCGGCATCGTCTCCCACAACGACGACGTTCCCCTTGTCCGCGATGCCCCCACGACGTTCTTCTCGTGCGCGTACTTTGGACGCGCAACAGACATCAGCAAGCTCCAGCTTAATACCGTCCGATGTTACCACCGGAAAGCGGAAACGCGGCCAGTCAGTCGCAGCGGACGAGACGGACGTCGAGACAAAAAACGTGACTCGGTCGACCACGAGGTCCAAGCCCGCATCGTCATCCTCGCGTACACGTGCCAAGCCTGCTTCCTCGGCGTCGACCACAAAAGGACGTGCTAGCGTTGGACCAGAGCGGACCAAAGGTAGGACAAGAAGCGCCGGAAAGCTGAAGGAGGTCCCTGAGGAAGAGGAAGAATCGGATGTGGATATGGACGGGGAGGATGAAGAACAGGCACGGGACAGCGATCTGGACGAGCGTCGACACGAAACACCGCCCGCTCGAAAGAAGTCACGCACGTCCGTCGATGACGATGACAAACACCAGGAAGCAAAGGAGGCAGTGCGGAAATCTTCAGGGAAGAGAAGATCCCGTCGGGTGATCGAGGAGGAGCAAGAAACAGAGCCCGCTTCTGCACCCAAGACTCGACGTTCCTCGGCCAAGCTTCCGTCCTCGAAAAGTACAAAGACTGCACGCTCTTCTCGTAGACCTCTACGGCTTGAGAGCGATGTCGAGGAAGAAGGAGAAGGGGAGCAAATTGAACGAGCAAAGGAGGAGGATAAAGAAGTTGTGATCCCAATTTCTGATGACGAAGATGCCCTCCCGGTCCAGGATACTAGTACTCGCAACACTGCCTCTAATAAACTTGTTCGCAAGCAGTCGCAGGCCCATCATAAATCTCTTTCCAGGTCTTCCAAGAACGCCAAGGTGTCAGAATCAGAGGAAGAAGAGGATAGTGTCTCTACCCCAAGACTGCGCAAGACAGCCATCGTCACGCCCCACAAAGATCCCACACCCCAACAACAACAAGAAGCTCCAGTAGACGAGGATGACCTAGATGGCTTCGATCAAGAGTACAGAGCTTCTCCGCGCCGTGCCAAACGACAAGAGACTAATAACGGCTCACCAAATCGGGCATCCCAGACCTCTAAACGTGCACCGCCAGTCGCTGATGAAGAAGAACAATCACTTTTAGAACCCAGAGCCAGACTGCAAACCCAGTCCCAGCTGCCTTTAGTGGAAGATGTTAAAGGACCAAGGACTCGATTGGTCATTCACAAAATGGTGTTGGTGAACTTTAAGAGCTATGCAGGAAGACAAGAGATTGGCCCCTTCCACAAGGTATGTCTTGATACGTTTGTATTCGGGTTATTGATCCTCACCATGTTTGTGGCCAGTCTTTCTCGTCGATTGTTGGTCCCAACGGCTCGGGGAAATCAAACACAATCGATGCGCTGTTGTTCGTGTTTGGATACCGAGCATCAAAAATGCGTCAGGGTAAACTCTCAGAATTGATCCATAACTCAGCCCTGTATCCCGACCTTGAGGACTGCAGCGTCGAGGTGCACTTCCGAGAAATCATTGATTTAGTACCAGGCCCTTCTTCCGATTTCTTCCTATACTTTCTTACGCATTCCATAGCCTGGTCCCGACGCATTCAAGGTGGTACCCAACTCCCAACTAGTTGTGGCGCGGACAGCATACAAGAATAACTCAAGTAAATACACGATTAACGGACGTGCCAGCAACTTCACGGAGGTACAGACACTCCTCAAAGGTCGAGGGATCGATCTCGACCACAAACGATTCCTCATCCTGCAGGTGATTTGACTCTTCACTCTCCCCGTTTACTGCTGACTTTGCTTATCTGTCTGCTAGGGAGAAGTCGAGTCAATTGCGCAGATGAAGCCTAAAGCTCAGAACGAGCACGAAGACGGCTTGCTCGAGTACCTTGAAGACATCATCGGTACCTCCTCTTACAAGGCACCAATCGAAGAAGCGCTCGGGCAAGTGGAGACGCTCACCGACCAGCGCAGTGAGAAGCTGAACCGGCTGCGCATCGTCGAACGGGAAAAGAATGCATTGGAGGCACAGAGAAAGGAGGCGTTGGATTACTTGAGGTTGTTCAATGACCACGTGAGAGCAAAGAGCAGGCTTTGGCAGTGGTACCTCTGGAAGTGTTTGGAGAACGAAGCCAGGTTTAATGCACAAATCGTGAGTGGTTTAATGATTGTCCTGCGCTACCCGCATGAGCTGAATATGGTCGTGCATAGGCAAAATACCAGAAAGAACTAGATGCCGAGACAGAAAGGAACAAGGACGACATCACTCATTTAGAGATGTTGGAAAGGCACTATGAGGAACGCGAGAAGGCGTACGAGGTTCGCTACTTGTAATCTGTTTTAGACCCCATGTCCCGATCACCCATCCTCTCTCCCAATTAGGAAGTAAAAGCTGCAGCTGAGGAAGCTGTCAAAGACCAGACTGCACACGAGAAGCAAGCTATCGGCCTCGAAGAACGGCGCAAACATGCCAACTCCAAGGCAAAGAAACTGAAGAAGACGTTACAAGATGTGCGCTCTTTTATCTCCGTTATGATAAATATTCCTCTCAGACGCCGTTCAACTCTCCCCCACAGGACGAACAAGCTAAGGCCGCTGCTGAGCGCACGATTGAAGAGAGCACTGCCAAGATCGACCGGAAACGCGCAGAAATCGAGGAGCACGAGGCGAACCTGAAGAAGGAAGAGGACATTCTTGAAAGTATTCGGGATAGTTTGAAGGGTATGTCCGATATGTGCATCGTTCCCGAAACCCGGCTGACGCTCTACGCTCGTAACAGACAAGACGCAGGTGTACCACGATCAGATTGAGGTTAAACAGAAAGAGCTCCAGCCGTGGATTAACAAGATCAATGCTAAAAAAGCGGGGATCGGGGTAGCTACGAGCGAGAGGGACGCATTGGAGAAAAAGGCTGCTGGTCTCAAGGACGCGGTCAAGAATGCCCAGGACGACCTTGAGCAGCAGCAGACGACACAACAGGCCAAGGTTCTTCCAGTGATACGTCTCCGGGTTCAGCCATGTTTGACACGGTTATTTGGTGTTGCAGCTCGATGAATTAAACGATTTGAAGGCGAAGAAGGCAAGTTTGCAAAACGAGCTGCAGGCTCACGCAAAAAACTTTCACGTAAGCACTTTCTGCGATGCTCGAACGCGATGATCAACGCATTGCTCATGATCGTTCATGATCGTAGGACGCCCGGACACGTGTGCAAGAGCTACGGGGCAATGCATCGTCTCTCCGACAGAGAACTGAGGAGGCGAAGGCGTCTCAAGCAGCCAGTACGTCACAAAACAAAGTCCTCGATCACCTTATTCGTCTCAAACAAACTGGGCGCATCGACGGTTTCCATGTGTGTATTCCTTGGTTATCTACCTTTTCGCATACAAATTACATATGCTTCTTGTAGGGCCGCTTAGGCAGTCTTGGAACGATCCCCGACAAATACGACGTCGCCATTTCCACTGCCTGCGGTGCACTTCACAACATGGTCGTCGACACCGTCGCCCAAGGGCAAGCCTGCATCAACTTTCTCCGTGCGCAAAATGTCGGCCGTGCATCTTTCATGGTCCTCGAAAAACTTTCCAGCGATCGCATACACGAGCGGATTCAGACCCCCGAAAACGTCCCGCGCTTGTATGACCTCATCAAGCCTAAAGATCCCAAATTCTTGCCCGCGTTTTATAAAGCCGTTGGAAACACGCTCGTCGCAGACGATCTTGAACAGGCGAATCGGATCGCGTTTGGTACTTCAAAGCGGTGGCGTGTGGTCACACTCGTGGGTCAGTTGATCGACTCGTCTGGTACAATGTCTGGCGGTGGGAACCACGTCGCACGTGGGGGGATGAGCTCCAAGTTGGCAGCGGATGCAGTGAAACCAGAGGTGTTGAGACAGTATGAACAGGAGAGCGAAGCAGCAGCGAGAGAGCTTGAGGAGGCGACGAGAGCGCTCAGGGGATTGGAGGCTGAGGGAGAGCGCTTGGCGCTTGCAGGCCCACAGTTGGAGATGGACATGGAGAAGCTGACGATGGCGGTGAACAATGGTCGGAAGCGGCTCGAGGAGGCGGAGAAGCGGGTGCGTGACCTCAAGTGCGTAGGTCATCGCTTTCCTCGCGTGGCGCGCGCGTTATTTTCTTGTTTTTGCGGCACTGGGTTGTTTCAATACTCATCGTCTTGATTTATTAGGGCACAGAGCAAGCCTGACGCTCGAGATATAGCGCGAATCGAGGCTCTCGAGGGAGAGATTACGACTGCGACAGCAGGACTTGAAGAGCTTGAAGCGAAATCGGGCAAAATTGAAGACGCGATCAAGGAGCTGGAGAAGAAGATTCTCGAGATCGGTGGTTCGCGACTGCTGAAACAACGCTCGACGGTCGACGGCATCAAGTTGCATATCAACCTCGCCAACGACGAGATCACGAAAGCGGAGGTGGCCAAAGCCAAGGCGGAAAAGGACGTGATCAAGCATGCGTCTGCGATCGCTGGGAACGCTGCTGCTGTGGCGGAGGCGGACGAGGAGATGAAACAATTGGAAACGCAGCTCGAAGAGGTGAACGAGTACTTGGAGGAGCTCAAGGAGAAGGTGGAAGCTGCGCAGGCGGCAGCGGAGAACTCAAAGGACGACCTAGATACGCTCAAGACGCAGCTGGAGGCCAAGAGGGAGGAGATACAAGAGTTTAGG
Organism: Xerocomus alliaceus; assembly: GCA_038094415.1. Taxonomy (NCBI): domain Eukaryota; kingdom Fungi; phylum Basidiomycota; class Agaricomycetes; order Boletales; family Boletaceae; genus Xerocomus; species Xerocomus alliaceus. Next base: position 112,957 of record JBBPUB010000001.1, on the reverse strand, counting down.
AAGAAGGAGGTGGGTGGATTGCGCGTCGACCGTGAACACAACTGACTAGTTGGCATCAGATGGAGTTGCAGCAAAAATTGGGCGATATCAAAAAGGAGGCCGCAGCGAATGACGAAGCGTTGCAACACTGGCAAATGGAGCATGACAAGCTGAAGTTGCAAGAGATCGAGCGAGTGACATTTGTGATTTTGCATGCCTCCCGCTGATATAGACATGTAGTGATGATGAGGACGAAGACGAAGAGGAGGCAGATGCGGATGCAGCGCCCGCCGATGGAGAGCCTTCAGAACGGCAGGTCAAACAGGAACCAGGGGAGCCAGCGGCTCCACCACCCAAGAAACCGTCAAAGTCACATCAGTCCTCGAACGAATTGCATATCTACAGCGTCGACGAACTCTCCCAATTCCGGAAGCGTGATCTAGTAGCTGATTCCGAGTATCTCGATGGTAAGCTCTCTAGCCATCTCCAATACGTTTTGACGTTGATCTTGACATAACAGAAAAACTGAACAACGCTAAGCCTGATCTATCTGTACTCAAGGATTATAAGAAGCGCGAGGAAGAGTTCCTTCGTCGTGCCAAAGACCTCGATCAGATTACCGAGGAGCGCGACGCACAGAAACAGAAGTATGATAACCTCAGAAAACAGCGTTTGGACGAGTTCATGGCAGGCTTTAACATGATTTCTTTGAAACTGAAGGAGATGTACCAGGTTCGTGTTCTGCTTCCTTGTTCGAGAGAATCCTCACGTTCTTTTGTATTATAGATGATCACTCTGGGAGGGAATGCAGAATTGGAGTTGGTTGACAGCATGGACCCCTTTTCAGAAGGAATCATCTTTAGCGTGATGCCACCGAAAAAGAGTTGGAAGAACATCTCGAACCTGTCGGGCGGCGAAAAGGCGCGTCGTGTCCTCGTCCAATGCTACCTAAGTCTGACGTAGATTGTGACTCGCAGACATTGAGCTCCTTAGCCCTCGTGTTCGCCCTTCACGTCTTCAAGGTAAGATTGATCGTTGTGCTTTCGAGGTGTCCCTGGTTGATTTAATCGTATAGCCTACTCCTCTCTACTTTATGGACGAGATTGATGCTGCACTCGATTTCCGGAACGTATCTATCGTTGCAAACTATATCAAAGATCGGACCAAGAACGCGCAGTTCATCATCATCTCGTTGAGGTACGTCCATGACACATCGTCCTTGGCATCCTTTGTCAGACTTGAGTTCGGTGTTGATAGAAACGACATGTTTGAACTAAGCCACCGACTGATCGGGATTTACAAAACTGCGAATGTGACTCAAAGTATATGCCTTGCTCTGCTTTGTTCGCTGCGTGTACTGATTCCGTGCTAGGTATCGCGATCGACAATCACATTCTCGTTCCAACAAAGACTGTGACGCCAGCGACGACTTCGACCACATGACATGCGTCTCGATATTTGCGTATGCAAGGGGACGATTTTATGCTCTGCTGTGCATTTGATGTTTCTTCGTTCGTTTTATGTATTCCTAGATAACTTTGTACGGTGCAATATAGTTGTAGTGATACCTAATTCCAAACTTCTCCGACCGAACAGTGTTACAGCCGGCTTTATATCGATAGACGAAAGCCCGAAAAGTGCCACTGATATTTTCAGTGCAACGCCCTCCCATAATATATGATCAAAGAGACGACGACGTCATGACAAACTGGTGAACGACCTTTCAAGGAGATGGGACCCATCCAACACATTCTAGGATCACTATATCATCACATAAGAGCCTAATGGTCCAAAACTACATCTGTAGAACGGTTAGTTGGTAGCCGGTGGTAAGAAAACTGCTCAAAAACTGGTCGCTACCATATCCAATCCGCCGATGGCGGCCTATCCGAAGTTGTTACAACCCCAAATTGACCGCGGCCTAGACTACTCAGACTACAACCTATGTGACATCGTACGCAATAATGAACGTGGCTACGATGTTACGTCCTGATTGTCGAGCAAATAACGGACACCTCGAGCAAGAGTTTCCAGCACCTTTGGTTTCAGTTTCGCCGGCACTCCGATTGAGATATCCATCGACTGACGAGCTCGCCATATGCCGTCGTCTCCTTTCACTGGGTTCGACTTGAAGCACCTGAGGAGATTCTTGTAGACTCCGGCCATATAGAACCGGGTACCATCGGGACATCCAAAATGTGCACTGCACCAATCGATCCTAATGGAAAAATAAACCATCTAGCTGTTGCAGAAAATCGACCCAGTACTCACACTCCGTGTGAATTGACGAGCAATTCGCTGTCGTCAAATGCGAACGGAGTCATTTTGCCGTTATTCGCTGCCTCGAGCATGTGATTGCTCTTCAGCGTTTGCAAAATAAAGACGCAGTCTGGCTTTCGGCACTGTATGAGTGCATCTCGAACAGCAAACGCAATCTCAGCCATATCTATGGGAACGTTGGTATGAATCTGACAGGATCAAGGTTGTTCGTAAATACATTTTACGGAGAAACTTGTGGAAGAAACGAACCGTCGTTCCCGAATTACTGGCTGCATTCTCGCTGATGAAGGACGCGTTTATATGACGGTACTGAATGACAAATGAGTAATGTCACATCAAGCAACTTGACTGACTCACGCTGCTCGCGTTTATGACCTTTTGTATTGGTTTGTTCGTACTCTGATTCAAGACGGCGAGGATATAAGCAGTGAGACAGTCTTGTTTCGACAAACGTATTTTGCTTTGGCTGCGAGAGCCAAACGCCGAACGAAGCTCCTCGAGGTCGTGAGTATCAATATGCCACGCCACATGTGCGGAGTCTTCGTATGAGGCGAGAAATGCGGCTAGATCAAAGTGGCGATATACAGGCATGTAGGGCTCAAACTCGGCCAGCACAGGAGGTTGCGCAGGAAATTGATACTTCTCAAAAGTTGGCGCCGCAAATTCGCGAGGCAGATCTTGATAAAATTGGGAGAGCGTATGTATGAACCGTAACACCACCATAGCGTCACCTGGTGTCCACGATAAGAAACATGCAAATAGAATGGCGAGAAGCGACAGACCGAGCATGTGACTCCAAGAGATACCCATACAGGTTTCGTTTTCTAGGAGTGTTAGCTTCAGGCGGAGGAGGGGTGCATTGCTGTTAACCGATTCAATGCCAATGGGAAGTTGGTTTAGTAACGGAGACAGATCATCTTGGACGACACAATCATCATGCAGGAGTGAGTCGCAGTTCATGCCAGGCTTGTGTTCGATGTCGACAGGAACTCCTGTATTGGTGAGCTCGATCTGAGAGAGGTGTAGTAGGAATCTAGACAGTTCTTGCAGACTAACAGGTTAACTCACAGACCAACGTCCATCAGCACATCGGAGCTGTCCTGCGGCATGTGGGTATAGTTGCAAGACTCTGGAGAGAGCGCTTTCAAATTTGGCCACATCAAGCACCGTCGGAACAACATGGACGTGGTTCATCTGAAGCTGGCATGAGCACGGGAACAACCATTGGAAGGAAGACACACGTTGTTGAACCAAAGATCATAGCCAGGTAGATCGACATGGGTATTATTTACGAGCACAGTTGGTAGTTTGGGTGGGACAAGGTGCTGGACGGAAGACATCACCAAAGGGAAGGTATTGACAGCTCGGTAGACTTGTCACAAATTGCAAGCCGCTATGAGTGGTTGAAGTGGTTATCAAGAAATTTATTGAACCCCAGGCCGCCGTGCCAAGAGATATTACGGCCCAGTTGTGTCATTTACTGTAATGTGTTCCCTGAGCAGTACCTCAGACTGCTGGAAAGAATAGTAGCACGCACTTGATTTGGCGACAGTAAAAAGTCCGAACATGTACGGCCCTCGCACTGGGTTGCTAATAGTCTCGTTCCCGACACTCTAGTTGGGCATGAGCTTATCTGTCGGACATTATCTGTCAAAGCTGTCAACTTTTGAGTCGGGCAGAATTTTTCATTCAGTTCCTTTGTACAGAAGGGGATAATATGTAGGTAAAGCATGTGGCGTAGCACCAACACTTTTTTCAACAGGCCTTTGTTCCCACATCTGGAAACCATGTAATGACGTTACCGCTTGAAGAGTCTTTCGTAGGGCATTCCAGAGCTGTGATTGGACGATGGAGGCCAGAAAAGGCAGGCAAATAAGGGTCTTCGGCAAACTCACTTTGCCAAAAGGCATCTACAAGTGCTTTCAGACCATTTTCTGACTTACTGATGCTGTGCTTCTCCGACATCTCCAGATGCTATGAATGGTATCGATACTTGCTCCTCTCCGGCGTCTAGCTCTTTCTAGTATTTTGCCTACAGGACCGAGCTCGAGCTCAGCCAGGTGTGCGGAACAACCATCAAACAATGGTGTGCTCTTTAAACCTGCCTTTGTATTTCATGCATTGCAGTCTCAAGTAATCCTTTATTCCTCTTTTAGGTTTGTTGGTGTTTGGTCAAGCAAACACCGTCGACTATGTAGTTGATCCGTGATCACAAAGCTCCACTTTCAAGGTAATGATGACCCTGAGTCTCCTTTGTTGCCTTTAACGTCGTTCATATCAAGATTCGTGATAAGTGCATGCTACCGTTCTTTCTCCAACAATCTGAGGTATTGCTGGGCATGGAACATGTCAAATCACCTTATTCGGCAATGTTTTTCTCGCCCCCCATGGTCCATGGGAACGAACAGACCAGAAAAACCATACTTTTTTGTAACTCGCTATAACCTTTTGTGGCCAATTCACAACGCTACACCGGCAGCAGGGGACCTGCAGAAAAAGGGCTGCTTGATGTCGGTGTATCGGTGTCAGCATCAGATTTACGCGTCTAAGCGAGTAGAGAATGACATACGAAACAAGATGATGGCATTCGTAAACCGTTGTGGGAAATGGACTACTGGTGGAACGAATCCGGCCCCTAATGCACCCTCCTCGCAAGGTGCATCTGCAATAAGTCTCCAAGCGTACGCGTTTCCCCCTCCAAGGTGAATGAACGTATCACTGCCCCCGTCTCTGACAACCACGAAGGACGTCCAGTAAGATTGTCCTCTTCCGCGGGCAACACCAAACTGGGTTCAGCTCTGAACCAGGGATGACTGAGAGCATCCGAAGAGCGAAGCCGCAGAGAAGGCTCATACACGAGGAAACGGTGCACGAGGTCGAGCGGGGAAGGTACCGGGTCAGGCGAGGGTGCGTGAGTGGTCGTGGTGGCGTGGACAGACGCCCGCACGGTCGAGGGGGGTAAGTTTGGGAGGTAGGCTCTCAAGTCGGTCGCATCAACGTCGACAAAGGAAACTTTGTTAGCGTCTGGGAGCGTCAGGAAAGACTACGCAACCCGGAAAGTCGCAACGAAACAGACCAGGTGCGCATGCATGATGGAGATGAGCGTCGAGCGCGAGAGGGCGACAAGAAAGAAGAAAGGAGGTGACATACTGGCCACGTATCTGCACTGGGCGTACCCCTGATCTTGAAGATACTCCATGCGAGCCCGATCTCACCATGCATCCCATCGAAGAGACTCGTTCGTATCCAGCGACCCGTCGGCATCCCTGGACGCACATGTGCTCCCTGTGGTATGACGAAGGGCGTTGGAGGGGGCGTGGGTGGTCCGGGGCTCGAGTCGGACCCAGATTCAGATGCGAGCGTGCGGTCGGACCTCAGGAAGGGTAGGTCCTCGTCCTCGTCTTCATCGTCCGTCTGTAAACGGAGGGAGGTGAAGAACTCGGCAAACGTGGCGCCGAGGCTCCACGCATCGACGGCTAAGGCATCGTACGTGCGCGGACCGAAAAGCAGTTCTGGCGCACGATAAGGGCTACGCATGGATACAAGAGGCAACGTCAGGCCAGAAGGAACTGTCGAGCATCTGGGGAGGAAATGTTCACGTACCCCGTCGACACTTCAAAGTACATGCGCATCACTGACTCAGGCCACAAGTCTCTCGCCTTGGCAGCACTATCCTCGCCTATGCGAAAAGCAATCCCAAAGTCTATGAGTTGTGCACACCCAGACGGAGTCAACAGAACATTGCTCGGTTTGATATCCCGGTGTGCTATGTGGACGTGTTCGCTGTGGAGGTGGCTCACTCCACAGAGGACCTGGAAGATGATCGACTTGGAAAGAACAACGAACTGGATCTCACGTGGGGTAGGTAAGGGTGAGGTGGTGTTTCCGAAGGAGATGATGGAGTGCGGGGAGAACCGAGAAGATCGGAGGAGCTCATCAAGGGAGTAGGGAACGTATGGCATCCAAAAGCTTAGATTTTGAGTGGATAGTTCATGTTTGATCAGCGGGACAATCTAGGACATAATGGTCAGCGTACTGAAAGCGTATAGTACGAGAAAACGTACGTTCGGATGCGAGAGGGAAGCGAGTAGACGGACTTCCTTGATGATATCGTGAGGCTCTTTGGCGTGCGCCGTGGTGGACGTCTTGACTGCAATGAACCGAGGGCCATCCGAGGACGTGGATTCGATGCGGGTCACAATGGAGGTAGGACCTTCGGATATGATTTTCTGAGAGCGACGAGGATCAGCACTTGGACTTGAATCGTTCACGTCCACTCACAACGTCGTCGTTGTCGTCGTCGAAAGTCATTGCTGAGGATTTCGGTGAGGTCCCCGCTGTGCTTCAAGTGGGTCGGGATGGTCCGCCTTGGACCATTATCGAAACCGTCCAATCACCGAGTGGGAGTGGCGAGTATGTCACCCTTGCCAGATGATGATGGCAGCAGTATAAGAAAGACATGACGTTCGCCTCACTCAAACTCCATTTACTACATATCACTACTACACCGTCCTTGATCTAGTTCTGCGATGTCCGTGAATGATAATGATCAGCGGAAACTCCTCAGCAAGTGTTGCCTGGTCATCGTAGTCGCGAAGGGCTGATGAATTGCGTCCTGCAGATAAACAGTTGCTCACAGCAGCCCGCCAACCTGAAGGAAATGTCGAGGAACTATTGACCAGCGTTGAATACAGAGACCCAGACGACGAATTTCTTTTCGACATCAACTGTACCGACTTGTAGGTCCTCTTCTTCCACTGAGTCGACCCGTATATCACGCTCAACTTCGTTCGGGGTGATCACAGGTTAGGAAACACGCGTTCGCACCTTTGTTGCACGATGTCCATAGACTTAGCGCTGATATCCTGATCTTTGATCAGCTCTCCATCTCGCGTATGTAGCGTGTCACGTTCTCTCCCGTCAATTTACTCACCTACACATGGTTGCGCTGGATAATGGGATCCATCTTTATCACAGCGTCTCGAGCGGTTCTATCGAGCATATCAACCTCCTCATTGAAGCTGATGGCTGTGACGTCGATCCACAGAACAATGCAGGCGATACACCCCTTCATCTCGCCGTGAAGATCCCAGATCAGCGCACTCGTCATGCCATCATATCCGCTCTCGTCGAGACTGCTGGTGCGGTTGAATCGTACGTGCTTTTAATGTCTATCGAGACGTGCCCTGACTCGACGGAGCTTATCAGTGTCCTGTTGATGAACAAGGCAGGACAGACGCCAAACGATCTTTCAAAGATTTACTGTCCAAACGATACGAAGGTGATCTCGTTGACCACACGACCCAAACGACAGGTAGTCGACATCCTCGACAAGGATGACATTGCAAGTGGTGAGTCGGACAAAGCGTCCTTTACTCTGCTCTAATCATGTGCACGAAGACGGGGAAGGCGAACCTGCAGACACCGATTAGAGATATCGAATCATTTTTCCATCTCCGTCGTCTTTATAACATTTTTCTCCACTGTTTTTATGGTCTATAGATGGACTGCTGTGACCAAGTATACCCTAAATGCTCGAGCTTTATTCTGGGTCCAGATGACTTCGCACTAGGTCTGAAGGTCACATTATGTTCCATTCGTTGACTCAGGAGAACACAAGACGAGGTCACTCCAGTGCAGTTCTTTATTTATGTCCTGGATATGATATCATGCAGATGTAAGAACTTTTGTGAACGAGGTGTGTCCACCTCCAGTTTGGCCTCGTGCATCGGGACCATAATATTGGCTGGCATCATTTTGGGATCGGAGCTGACCAGGAAGGAAGAAAAATCACCGCGAGTAGGAATAACACTTGATGAAATAACGCCAAGTACCCAGGAAAGGTTGTAGTAAACTGTCTCTTCGCACTCACCTCACCTATGCTACGTGTCTGCAGACCAGAATAAAATCCCACACTGCAAGGTTTTCGTCAGACGAATAATTATCATGTAATGTAGAGCCACGAGGGCCACGTTTCAAGTCTTCGTGTCTTTCGAGATTAACCACCCGATCCTAGTTTAGCTGTGACCAGGGGAAGCACGGATGCGCTGTCCGAAACGAACTCGATCTGAATGAGCTTTTACGGAAAGAGACGAAAAGTGCGGCTAGGAAACTGGGCATTTGGTTGACTTACATTAATACGAGTTATTAGGCAAGGGAATGAACCTGTCGTGGATCCAATATCTTTTCTTCTCCCCGTACTAAAAAGACCGCCTACGCACGGCAGTGACGCCGTCGAAGCCTCCATCTTACTGTTACACATCCGCGACCAACGACCCTGCTTTCAAAGGAACGTGTTTGTGCAATGGAAAAGCCGATCGAAAAGGAAGCTGACGAACATCGAGCGCGATACTGTTCACAAACTCCATATAAAATATATACCGCACTATTCTGCTTGTATGGCAGAATATATGTACACACTGACGTTCACGTCCCCGTCAAAGTAAATATCGCTCCTATGTATCGTGCTTCGTCTCAGGGCGCCGCCGCAGACTGCCTGTTTAATCTCTAACACGTTCCTCTAACGCGTCACGCTGAAAACTGTAGGAACCACTCCTTGATTCCACGCGCACTCTCCTCCTTTGCCCAACCTGTCCCCCAAACCAGCCATATGTGAGAAGAATATGAAAAGAGAGAGAAGAGGAACGCACGTTCATGCGGTACGTCTGGGTTCCCGCGCACGGCGAACCCGTGCGCAACGCCCGAAAACACCTGGAAAAAGTAGCTCGCCTTCTTGGCTACCAAAATGTCTTCTGCGCGACGTCGTTTATCAAGCGGGAACGAAAAGTCTTCCTCTGTCGCAGCGCACGAAGCGCAAAGAGGAAACAATCAGCACGATCAAGAGCGAGAACCAAGTGCCGCGGTTGGGGCTTACCCGAGCAGGATAGGAGGAGGGGACCTGTGGTGGCCTGGTGTGAGCGCGACACGATGCAAAGGGATGGGTGGGTTGCAACGTACGGGTGATGTTTTCAAAGTGGCTTTCCTCGAGGAAGGTAGGGTGGGCGATGGCACCTGCGCGCGTTGAGTGGACCGAAAAGGTAATGCACCTGGGCAGAACACGTTACCTGCGACGATGGACCCCTCTGCAGCCAGATTGAGCACGAATGGTGCGCCAAAGCAGTAGCCTGAAAAGAGATGAAGGCTCAGCACGCATGTATCATTTGATAAAGGAGTCACGGGAGACACGTACCGACTGCGGTGTACTTTGTCGTCTCGGTGCCTAGTTGGAACCAGGACGACGATGAGAATCAGGATAGAGGGAACGAGGGAACGCTCACCATAGATGACTTTGACTGCTTCAAACCATTTTGGGAAGGCCTCGAGCGCCCTTACGAGTGCCTTTTCGGCCCAAGGAGCCCAGTCACTGTCTGCTGGCAAGTCCTGGAAGTATTCTCCAAACAAATAATCAGGCCCGAGCACGGTGAATCCTGGTCGCCTGTACATTAGTACCGCCACGATACACCCCGGATAGTTGTCGAGCAGACGCACCACACGATGCGAAATAGTCTTGCAACAGCTTGTTGTTGATGAACATCGGTCCGAAGATGTCCGAGAGGAACAAGATGACCTTCTTGTGTGCACCCGACGTTGCGCCTGCGCTTGGTTCTGCGATATAGGTGTTGAGTCCGCCAAGAGGTTCGACGCGCCCTTCAGGGGTGCCAGTGTGCTTGATACCAGTCAGGCAGCATGAACTAATGGGTCCTGCGAGCGTTCGCGACATGATGGAATGTATGTATGTCTATTGCAAGTAACGACGATCGAGCTTTTATCTCGAGGACTGTCTCCCGCAGTGGGACGGAGTCTTGGTCACTCCTACACAGACATGCCTCGGCCTTCGGTTCCTGAGTCCAACTGTTTGACATGGATCAGTCATCACTTATGTGGCATTTGGATGAGATACGTGATGCAGTGGGGTGGACGTTATGTGGACATCATCGAGTATTCTTGGAACTGGCCCCGCTAGGGATGGTAATGAGGTCAGAAGCATCTCCACCCTGACTGATCCCGTTACGGTCGACAACATATGCCTATCATATATTTCAACGATGACGACAATACGTTCTTCAAATGCATCCAACGCGAAGGAGGGTAGAGCATGACTACGCTGTGAACCTATTGAACCAGTGCAAGAATCCACGTGTACATCCTCTTTCGCAAAGCCTGCAAAAGAACAGCCTCAAGTGAGTGTATGTGTCATCGAAAGGGAGTAACACACGCTGCGCATCGTCAGCGGGACACCATGCGTGCCAAATCCGTGTGAGACGACACTAGGACTCGGAAATAATAGTGTGCCTTGTTCTTGATGAGTCCTCGGCCTGATGACGCGTTTCGACGGGGAAGGCCGCATCGACTTCTAGAATGTGTTCATCCCCCGCTTATAAATCGCTGACGAGCAAGTTGTAAGCAGTCACTCGCCCTCACAGCCAAAGGCGATTGGCGCTGAGTTGGGGACATCGGGAGACATTTCTTTCGATAAGAACGTGTTCACTAACCTTCACACTTCTCGATAGAATCTGCCTTGAGCTGTTTCATCGCGCTGTCACACATGCTCGAAGGATGTGCTACGGCATCTGGGAGGTCAAATTTGGAAAGGTCAATATCCGAGAAAGACGGGCGCACCCGGTGCGAGGTTGAATGTCGGGTCGTTTGCGAGGGCAAAGATGTATATGCTCCGAAACAGTACCCTACACGAGGCAAGGCTGAGTGGAACGACCTCGGAACGAGAGACAGCGTACCGACTGCAAAGTACTTGACATCGGTCGTACCTAGTCCCGGGTCAGCGCATATGTGGCGAGAGAAGGGAGTGTCTGACCGTAGCGTTGTCTGACTGCCTCAACCCACCTTGGAGTGCACACGTGCACTCGCGAGCCTGTGTGACGACCTTGTCGCGCCAAGTCTCCCAGACAAAAGCCGGGATCTTTCATCAACGTTTCAAACCTGTCGCCAAAGAAACAGTCGAGGCCGAGAACAGGGTAACCTGTGTCCACGTCAGTGACTTCATTGGATACCGGAAGACGTGAATACCATTGACCGCAAACTAGTCCTGGATGAGCTGGTCGTTGATGTAGAACGGGCTAAAAACGTCTGAAAAGTACAGCAGGATCTTCTTCTGGCTTGCAGTAACTGTCTTTGTGGGCTTAGAGACATACGTCTCGGCACTAGTGATGGTCTCTGTGCGCCCGACGGGCGATCCAGTGTCACGGTCGTGTAGTCATCGAAAGACATGGTAGAGTGGTAATGGCTGTGTCTCTCTGTGCTTGTCTTCGTCCCACCATGGTCGACAATGAAGTTCATATCCACGTCAAGGGTACGACAGGATTCGTCCTCCCCACTGACCTTTTCTTCGCCAGGCCTGAGCAAGCTCAGATATCCATCAGCACAGACGAGACCGTCCTCGACCTCTGGCACGCCACCGCTGAAATGTCGGATGTCGAAGTGGACTGACAGAGACTGATCTATTTGTGAGTTCCACCAGCCCCTAGGCCCGGATACACTACCGGACAGAGTGCTCAAGGTACCCATGTCTTGTCTCTCCACAGTGCACTCACCTGATTGCTCTCCAGGACGTCAAGATCTCTTGCTGTCTACAGTCGTCATATACGATCCACGTGGTCAAAGGGACAGCACGCATGCCCGCTTCCAGCTCGTCATGGTCCGTATCTCCGGCCTACCTGATGGACGTGCCAACTCACTCCACCGTTTACAGTTTCAACATGAATGAATCGATCCAAGTCCTTCAGCAAATGTCTTCACTCATATCTAATCCCGCCGTCCTCGATTCTATCATTGCATCCGATTGACAACTCGCCTCGATAGGACCACAGATTCGGGAAGTCTTTCGAAGCGAGCAGTTTAGGCAAATGATATTCGTATCGTTCCTTTTCGCGCTTCTGTTGATGGTATTACAGATACAAACATATCCGTTTCTTCAGCAAACAGGTCGAAACCCAAAACACTGCGGACCATGACGCAAATGTCGGCTTTAATGCTAGAGGGTGGGTTTGGTGGTGCCCAGCCCCAAGAATCCCTTCTGGCGCTGCGGGGATGGGTTCACCGATTTCACCACTCCCAGCCTTTGTCCGAGTCGGTGTCTGACTCATTCACTGCATTGGGTTCAGGCTCTGGTGGTGCGTGCGACGGTGCGATTGCTGCGATCTCTGCCTTCTCCCCCCGTCCAAGCCGCTGCACTGTCTCTTGACCGCATTCGCGTCGGTGGTATGCCACCTCACGACGTACAGAAAAGGTTGGTTCCACTCACCCTTGATAAGCTCGCCGCTGAATACGTTGGGCACATGGCAGAGTAAACGTATGGCCAAGTCGCGTGGCATATCGTTATTGTACCGCTGGTCGTTTGATGAAAATACGTGTAGGACCATGCATGCCGCGGAATGGTTGAAAGTGTAGTCGGGGTGGCAGCGCACGCAGTGTTGGACACGGTGGTGGCAGGAGCACTCGCCACAGCAACAGGTGCAGGGGGCTGAGACGGCTTCGGGGCCCTTTTGACGCTCTGAATCGGTGTCGCCGTCCGAGGTGGTATCGGAGCTGGCGTCTGAATCGTCCATTGGCCTGGACAATACATTTAATGATGCAGATACCGTGGTGGCTTCTGCACCACGTTTGTCAGCATTGACCCTTTCTGGGAGTGCTCTTTTGTCTCCGACCTCTCTGATGGTTTAGGTGCACCCAACTTTGGACGTTGCATGTGGTTTTGAGTAAGACCAGACGGGACGATGGAAGGTGACGAGCCAATGCTTACCACCTTGGACGTCTCCTTGGAAGGCATGGTAGACAACCGGGAAATACTCGTGAGTGAAATATGCAACGTGGTGAATCTCACTTAAAGCCATTCAAGACTCTGGGCTAAACCCCACATGGGATTTTCGAACGTGACTCATGGCGTGGTAGTTGAGATTAGAACTGGTATTTCGACTCTCGTCCACTTACAGCGAGGTCACTAGTCAGTGCGATGCCACACTGGCTGCGCCCGATAGCTCCCAGAACACCTCCTGCTACTCGATGAGTCCGTGATACTTCATGAGCCCAGTGCTAGGCACACTCTCCATAGCCACCATCATCGATACCACGGCCACCATCACCTGGACCTGGTACCTTCAACAACCGTAAACCTTGATTTACAGCCCCAAACGGAGAACGACCCAAAATAAGATAACCCCAATGCGCTTCACGGAATCTTCATCGATGGTAGTATGATGAAAGCGAGACGACTTTTCAGAGATGACTTCAACTTGTTGCGCCGCGTGGACAACATTCAGCTCCAACTTGAATGGGGAGGGGCGATGTTCAGGATACTACTAGGACTCCGACTGTCATGGACGCGGAACAACCATCGTTTGATGGCTCAGGGCCTTATGAACGACCCTAGAATATGGACCTGGAGAACACTCTCGATATCAATGAATTGTGATGGTAACAATCCACTAGCCTAGCAACATGATGGCCTGATGGGCCCTGAACAATGATTTTTGAACGACCAGCTTGATCTGCATACATTGCGCTTTCCCTTGAAGGTCTGGGGTATTTATTCGCCGCCCATAAGCCCTCCAACACCATCAGTTCCTCCCATTTCCTCCACGCACAAGTCCTACTCTACCTCCATCCCTGTCCTCATCGTTCAGCATGCCCATCAATACCGGCCGCGTTCGCGTCACCGCCCTCTTCAAGCGCAAAGAAGGCGTCTCCAGAGAAGACTTTGAAAACTACTGGCTCAACGAATTCCCCAAGACCTTCAACTCGCTCAAGATCGTCCAGGGTAAGACGATCAGATACGAGCAGGTGCGTATGGCGTCCAGTCGCTCCGTCCGCTCGTCGGCGGGATCAACCTGTCGCCGTCTTTCACCCACTCTAGTGTGCTCCCGGCTGACGAATCGATGTACGATATACAGGGACAGGTCAACGAGCAGGTACACGAGGTGCTTGGAGAGGCAGGCCTCCCTGTTGCCCCCTACGACGCACAGGCAGTGATCGAGGGGACCTCGTTTGACGATCTCAAGGATATATTTACGAGCGAGGAGTACCGCACCGTCATCGGCGGACAGGCGGTCAAGTATTTCGAGCGGGGCGGTCTCATATTCGCCTCCGACGTGGCCACCCTTGCTGATCTCCGCGTTTGAACGATGCATTGATGACGAAGGACTGATTACGAACGCAATTGGGTGAGTTTACTTGTTGACGCGTCGATACTGCATACTTAGTCGAGTCTGCAAGGCTAGAATTTATGTTCTGTTCAGGGCTTATGAATGTACATGGCTACGTATTTAACCGAAACTCGGTTGTCTTAAATCATAATAAACTGTGGATTGCATTTTTGGTTTATTCTTGCTCTGACCTCAAGATAGTGGACTGAACTACACACATACGAGTCTGGAAAACAGTCCCCCCAGTCAACCTGGCAGGATTGTCGTGGTCAACTGAACCTGTGTTCCATGACCCACGCATCGCAGTCCATCACAGGTTTAATACCGAATAAGGATAGGGGCTACTGAGTACCGGCGTCTGTATCATGATCGCCCAGCCAACAAGTGCTAGACTACGCTGTAAACTAAATCCGAAGTCGACATCCTTAGATCGGTATTTAATCGCTGACTGGACACGTTCACACTTGCTCCGACAAACGCCTCGCATACTCGACCAATGCCCTAGAAGTGAACATTAGTAAAGCCCTCGCACAAGGAACAAGAACAAGGCCCACCGAACAGGACGACCCGTCATGCCTTTTTCTTGGTATGGGAGAGGTCGGACAAGCTGCCGTGCATCCATACACGTCAGCGCTCCAGCCAAACATGAACACGAATGTCGAATCGCCACGTACCTCCATTGCGCCTGCAATATCGAGATGTGCCCATTGCACAGCAGGCTGGTCTTCGCCTTCCTTTGGCTCGATCCCGTCAACAAATGCTTTGAGGAAAAGCGCAGCCGTGCACGATCCAGCATATTTTCCACCGGTCTTTGAAAAGTTTATTAGGACGATACAACCGAGACGTAACATGATGGAGACGCACATTGCAAAGGTCCGCGTTAGAAGAATAGATCTGTGGGCCGTAGTCCTCGTCGAGTGGCATACGCCAGAAGCGGTCGTACTCCGATTCACCAGCCGCATGGAGTTTTTGCCAGAGCTCATCTGACGTCTATAGGCGCCAGTTAGATCGTTGACCATGTCTCCTAAGATAGGCTTTCGATGCAGTTACGTACCGAAAATACACCAGTGTAAAGGTCGCCAACTGCGACAGCCATGGCACTGGAACAGCATTATCTTTCCATTCAGTTTGAACACGGGACATGAGCCTACCCAGTCAACGTCGCGACATCGATGACAGTGTGTGGGTTGAACTGTGTCGACGCATAATAAAGCGCATCTTGGATGGATGGATTAGTGCTACCAAACTCGTCACTTATTGACGAGTAGTCTTACCAGAGAGAATCAATCTACCCTCCGCATCGGTGTTATCGATCTCTACAGATTTTCCATTCATTGCGTAGACTCTAAAGCACGGCATGAGCAAGTCATCGATGACGTTTCTCAAAGCGAAGCACTACTTACATATCACCTGGTTTATTTGCGCTCGGACCTGGCAAGTTTTCACAAAGTGGAGTGAGTACGACCACATTGATCCTAGTAAAACGTTATACATCAGCTGAGCCCGACGCAACGACATGCACCAAAACAACGTACGGCAGCTTGAGTTGGGCGATCGCCAGTGTAGATGCGACAACGGCAGCGGCACCACCTGATGGAGAATCTTGAGCCTCGCTTCAACCTTTCTCGGAGACCTTACCCATGTCGGCACGCATCTCTTTCATGCCCTGAGCGCACAATAAGTCATGTTCGAACAGGTGATTGACTATAACGACGTACTGCAGAAGGCTTGAGGCTGATTCCTCCAGAGTCGAATGTGATGCCCTTGCCAACGAGGGCGATCGGCCTGTCGTTGGGGCTAGGAGCCCCATTGTAGTGTCTAAGGGGGAGGGGTCAGAGTGGATGCATGAATCAATGAAGGAACAGATACATTTCGAGGAACTTGGCAGGTTCGTTGGTACCCTTGGTCACGGAGAGGAATGTTCGCTACGCGCGCCAGGAATCAAGCCATTCAATAAAGACCTGGATGGTAAGACCTACCATTCCCTTTTCGGCAGCCCAGGCTAGTGAAAATTGAATTTTATATGAATTATGGTGCATGATCAACTTGATGTCTCATACCTTCGTCGTGGACGATGATCTCCACATTTTCCACGCACTTGAACGCCTCTCGAACCCGTTCAGTGAAAGTCTGGGCAGATTATTAAATGAACTTTGGACAAGCATGATCATGCTTACCGTGGGTGTCAAGATGTTCGCAGGCAACTCCATAAGCTAGGAGGATTGTGTGAATGAGGGGAAGATGCTGAAGGCGATTGGCTTACAGTGCGAGCAAGGTTCTGAGCGCTGGCATAGACTACACCACGATCCCAGTCTGCCGATTGAGCGGTGGGTGAGAGCTTGGGTTTCTCTGGTGCATGCACCTCCTTGCGGGGGTCAAAGGGAGACGGCGGGGATGTTTTTAGAGTGAAGTCGTACAGCGCCAAGTGAGCAGCGACAGCTACTTGCCATAAGTCAAGGCTAATCTATGACACATCAAGGATCTCACCCGCCGCCTGAGGATCGGTAGAGGCGTCGATGAATGCTTCAGATATGCCTTCACCGAGACTCTTGACGCTTTTTACGCCGCTCCCGACAGCCTTTCGAACGATCTCGCGACGTGTGTCACCTTTTTGGGCTTCCCATGCATCACCCAAGGACACGAGTGCAGCGACATTTGTTCCATCTGGAACACCATAAAAGAGGTGCGACGTGCCTACTTTTGCGGGTTTCTGCGTGTGCGGGACGGTCGCCCACAAGGCAGGGGGATCGATGATCAAGTTGGCGGTCTGGCCAGGGTTGTTTGGGTCGAGGGGGACAATGTAGGCTTTGGAGGACATGGATCGGATAAGAGCTGATGGTGATGTGTATCGCTGCCCCGTCCGGGAAGCCAGCACACGCAGCATATGTACCATGTCGGCTCTCGGATGTCTGACAAGGCAAGAAATGAAAAAATGGCAACTCGGCAAGATGGACCAAAACATGTACAAATAGAATTCCGGAAGGTCGATAACTCATTCGATGCTAATCTCGGGTCGACGGAAGAAGGATCCCGGTGCGCATTCATCACTAATTTCGTACCACCAGAGATGGACGTGAGAGTACGATGATCTCAGCACGAACAGGGGATAAATTTGTTCTTCACCATGTCAGGCAGTAGTCCAACAACCATTGTCCACAACGCGTGGTTATCGGTCAAAGCGTGCAAACACCCACCGCCGTGGTCCACGATGACCATAAAAGCTGGCCAGACAGTCCCGTACATCCTTACGCTCACCTCCTACAAATGTGTGACGCATCCGATATGCTTCATGCTACGTTCAAGCACGACAGTCCACCGACAACACCACCCCTAGAGTATTCCTGCACACTGCGCAGGACTGTATCGCACGCATCCGTCGACACTGTCCGTCCCCCGAACAACAAAGGCATTCGTCGACGCATCGAAGACATCGCCGAAAACTTGAAAAACAAGTCCACAAAGAAGAGAAGGAAACATGCGTCACATGGAGTGACTTCCGATTCGAAATCTACTCAGGAAAACAAGGCAGTCAGGAATAGACGGAAAGCCACTTCTCCGTTGCGCGACGCATCGCATCGATCCGAGAAGCAGAGTGTTCTGGCCATCGCCGATAGGCTCCATAGCGGTGTTCCGTTTGAGCTAGATTCGCCGTTGACGTTTCCGGGTTACAAATCTGATTTCCTGGTCGATGTACCACTGCTCAAGGAAGAAGACCTGAGTCTTCCTACTAGGACTCTTCAACCAGGGGCACACATCGCGGTAGAACATCAGGTCACTTTCCAGCCTCCACCAACTGCCAACGTCAAGGACATCCAGCTGGAGATCCAGTCGTCCGAAACAAACGCGACCATCTGGGATGGACTACGGGCGTCAGTGTTTTCATTCTCCCTGCATTCATTCTTGTCAACTCACAAGAGGCATGATACCATTCCGTCGCAGTGCACATCACGTGTTCAAGTGTCGACTCTTCCTGCGATGCATTACTCATCCGTACGATACTGTCTCCCTCCCGGACATTCGCCTCGTCGAAATGGACTGTAGCACGTGCCCTGCCGGTTCACACTATGTTCGACTACCCACTCTCCAGGCCGCCTATCAAGGTGCCGCGCCAGGTCGAGTCAAAAAGCCCGATGGACTGCCCAACGTGAACCTCGCAGCAGGCATACACATGGACCGGGTGTGGAGCAAGATCCTAAACGACGACGGTACATGGGGCTGGTATCGAGACACGTTCGTCCCTCTCTCTCCGCGGCTATTCGACAAGATGGAATACCGTGAGTTCAAGCTCGTCAGTCAGGCGTGGGTGGGAGAGAGTTGCGTGGAGGGTGAGCTGACATTCGGGATCTCTATGTTGCTTCGAGAGGTGGACATGAGGTGAGTAGCAGGTGTATGATATTAAGAGTTGAATCTTGTATTATAACGCATAATTTGTCATACTGAGTAAAAGAAGATGCGGATATGGATTATAACAGTGGAAAGTAGCGAGGTACGCTTGTGTATCACCGACTCCTTTACCTGCATCATTTGAACGTTGGTACGTTGCTCATCAACTCAAAAAAGAAATATCAGTCCTTCCAGCACCTACGCAGCCTGGTAAGCTTGGGTACTAATGGAAAATAGAATACCCAAGGCAAGCCCATACAGTAATTCATAACCACTCTGTATTTTATTCACTTGTCCCCACCAAATAATGATAGCGCCACCCTACAAGTCGACGTCAGCATACACACAAGACAAACCAGCAGGACTAGAAGGCAGACGACGGGAGACAAAAACGCGACTTACAAGATGTTCCGCTGCAACACCTATCATTCGCGCGCGATTACCATAGGGAGATACCCACCCGACGGCATGGTATAATAAATGACCTTCCTTGTCTCTCCCACCCTCCACGGGTGTTACTCCCACTGGAATCTTTCCATCCGCAGCAGGGACGAGCTCCATCCAATCACGCAAATAAGGAAGGACACAGTACGGAGCTGTACACGTTATCATCGTCGTCCCTTCATGCACGAACGTACTCAGTGATTCAGCGGGGGAAGCCCAGCTGGGCGTGATTGACCCGTCGTGCAACACGGAAGCAAAGAACCACCTGCGATCATCGGACTTGTTGGGTATGTGTTCCCCAAAAGTTTGAGCCATGGTAGTCGTCAGGGTTCCATCGCCCTTCAATGGCTTACGAAGCCGTTGACCACCAAGGTCATCCTTGTACGAAAAGTGTCGTAGGGTGTCTGCGAGAGACGTCGGGTTCGAGCTTGCCTGCTCTTTCCAACATCTATAACAAGATATATCAAAGAACTAGACGAGTGATTTTGAAAACTTACAGTATATCGTATCCGGTCTCTGATGTATACTTTTTCCCTTGCAAGACACCTTGTGCTCCACCCTAAAATAACGAAAAGTCGATTTTGAACGCTATTCGATAAATACTGCGTAACGAGACTTGCACTCACAAGGTGCTCAGCGCACATCCCCGGAAATTGCCTCCCGACAGCATAGATCATTGCGTGGTACAGCTTTCTTCCTTGAGAGTCATAATTTCCTTCTACGGGACGTCTCCCTTGGGGAATGGCACCACGTGACGTCGGTACCAGTTCCATTTCAGGATCAAACGAAAGAATATTGAACGCCATGTTGACCTCTAGAACGGCGTCGTTATGGAGTACTTGACACGTGCGCGTCTGCACCACTTTTCCGGGCAATACTTCGCGAGGCAGTACGGCTAGCCCGAGATACAACGACCCAAAGTACAACGAAGTAGTGCCATCAAGGTCGGTGGCTGCAGAATAGGGAAAGACTCTGGAGAGGTCTGTGACGGTGACTCGGTGGTTAGTCCCAGCAGGGTCCGCATCGCCTGGCCTTGTTTGACCTGGACATGTGGCGGAATTTTGCGCTTGATTAATGTTATTATTCGGGATGACAAGCTCAACATGATCGCGCCAACACCTAGATATGCCCATCAAAAAGACCTCATCAATCCTCCACAGACCATCCAACTCACAATATTTCGTGTGCATCGTACACATAATACTCTCTGCCGCCATACAAGACCGCCGCAGCACCCTATCAAACCAGAAGCACGACCATGAGGACGCCATCCGTCACATATTCGACCGGAAACATACAAGGTGTTCAGAAGTCCTCCCTGGAACCCGTTCCCCACCCACACACGCCACGGCATGATACAACACTCGTCCTCTCTCGTCCACGCCTCCCTCCACGGGCCGATACCCAGCTGGAATGCGCCCGTGAGACGTTGGCACCAGCTCCATGCCGTCCGTGAACGGAAGAATGGTGACTGGTCCCTGGTGAATACGTTCAACGAGCTTGTAAGGGACGACACAGACGAGTTCGTCGCCCTTGCGTGTCACTTTACAGGGTTGGACGGAGTTGTCAAGGGTAGCGGAACCAAAGTAGACGGGATTGTCATCGTCGTCGAAGCAGGGGGGATGGAGATAGCAACTTGGATCTGGCAGGGGTTGATTGTGATCGATGTGTACGCGGATTGCGTCGCCTCTGGGATCCTGATTTGACATTGGGAACTGGAATAGCACGGGGATAAGGTCAAAGAGTATTTCCAAGAGGTGGTTGGATACGCACATTGGGGGGGTGAACTAGAGTCATATCCGATCTAGAGGAGTCTGGAGACCACATGAGAGATACGATGGCGGCGTTTGTCCTATGCCGCACGTGCTATACGAGGCACTGGGTTGTGGGTTTTGAACCTTGTTGTGACAACGCCAACTCCCGTGGACCTAGAGTGATAAACAACACGTTCACATGGTCGAGTAACTCGTAAGCAATCCAACTAAGAATAGTTGCGTCTGGCCACTCGAATCACCAGCAATTGCATCAACTCGACTTATGGCCACGTTCAAGAATCAAGATGGTTTAGGGTAGTGATGAACTGTGTGAAATTCAGCTTAGTAGTTTGTATCTATTTGGATGTCCAAATCGTCCCCGCACGCTCTCCTACTTGGTACTGTATCTACTCGACTAAATGTGAGCTGGCATGACCACGCATTCTCTTGTTCTTACGTACTGACCAAAACTACTGTACTCTCTTCCATTCTCTAACAACAGCAACACGATGGGAGCCTGTCACATGGGCTAGGAGGATGACGAATGGCCAAGGTGCCTTGCTTAGCCCACTGGCCTACTCCCCTCTCCGTCTGTTTTTTGATTATGGACAAGGGCAGTAGCAAGTTTATGGCCCCATCATTAGCACTTCAAGTCAAGCAGTTCTCTGGGTCTACTCTTCTATAGTAATGCTCCACTTTCCTTATCATTTGCCCCATTAATCATTACTTGACCCTTTTAGACCTTTGACATTTTCGCCCCCTCACCATTTAGCACGAAGTGGCCAAGAAGCCAACTAGTCTTACAGGCTTAAATTAAGTTCGTTGTTGATGTGTACTCACCAGAACAACAATTAAGCCCGATGGGCTGCCCAACGTGAACCTCGCAGCAGGCATACACATGGACCGGGTGTGGAGCAAGATCCTAAACGACGACGGTACATGGGGCTGGTATCGAGACACGTTCGTCCCTCTCTCTCCGCAGCTATTCGACAAGATGGAATACCGTGAGTTCAAGCTCGTCAGCCAGGTGTGGATGGGAGAGAGTTGCGTGGAGGGTGAGCTGACATTCGGGATCTCTATGTTGCTTCGAGAGGTGGACATGATGTGAGTAGCAGGTGTATGGCATTAAGAATTGAATCTTGTATTATAACGCATAATTTGTCATACTGAGTAAAAGAAGATGCGGATATGGATTATAACAGTGGAAAATAGCGAGGTACACTTGTATATCACCGACTCCTTTACCTGCATCATCTGAACGTTGGTACGTTGCTCATCAACTCAAAAAAGAAATATCAGTCCTTCCAACACCTAGGTAGTTCGATAAGCTTGGGTAATGCAAGATAGAATACCGAAAAAAAAAACATACAGCAACTCATAATTACTGGATATCTTGTTCACTTGTCCCCGCCAAACAATGATAGCGCCACCCTACAAGTCGACGTCAGCATACACAAGGACAAACCGGCAGGACTAGAAGGCAGACGACGGGAGACCAAAACGCGACTTACAAGATGTTCCGCCGCCATACCTATCATCCGCGCACGAGGACCGAAGTTAAGAGGTACCCACCCGACGGCATGGTACAATAAATGACCTTCCTTGTCTCTCCCACCCTCAACAGGGGTCACTCCATCTGGAATCTTGCCATCTGCGGCTGGTACGAGCATCATCCGATCACGCAAATAAGGAAGGACACAGTACGAAGCTGTACACGTTATCATCGTCGTCCCTTCACGTGCGAACATACTCGGTGATTCAGCGGGGTAAGCCCAGCTGGGCGTGATTGACCCGTCGTGCAACACGGAAGCAAAGAACCACCTGTGATCATCGAACTTGTTGGGTATGTGTTCCCCAAAAGTTTGAGCCATGGTAGTCGTCAGGGTTTCATTGCCCTTCAATGGCTTACGAAGCCGTTGACCACCAAGGTCATCCTTGTACGAAAAGTGTCGTAGGGTGTCTGCGAGAGACGTCGGGTTCGAGCTTGCCTGCTCTTTCCAACATCTATAACAAGATATATCAGAGAACTAGACGAGTGATTTTGAAAACTTACAGTATATCGTATCCGGTCTCTGATGTATACTTTTTCCCTTGCAAGACACCTTGTGCTCCGCCCTAAAATAATGAAAAGTCGATTTTGAATGCTATTCGATAAATACTGCGTAACGAGACTCGGACTCACAATGTGCTCAGCGCACATCCCCGGAAATTGCCTCCCGACAGCATAGAGCATTGCGTGGTATAGCTTTCTTCCCTGAACATCATAATTTCCTTCCACGGGACGTCTTCCTTGGGGAATGACACCGCGTGACGTCGGTACAAGTTCCATTTCAGAATCAAACGAAAGAATATTGAACGCCATGTTGACCTCTAGAACGGCGTCGTTATGGAGTACTTGACACGTGCGCGTCTGCACCACTTTACCAGGTAATACTTCACCCGGCAGTATTGCTGACCCGAAATACAACGAAGTGGTACCATCAAGGTCGGTGGTCGCGGGACATGGCACGATAGTGACTCGGAGGTTCATTCCAGCCGGGTCTTTATCACCTGGACTTGTTTGATCTGGATGCATAGTAGTATTTCGTGGTTGAATAATGCTGTTGTTCGGGACGACAGGCTCATCATCGTTACACCAACACCTGACACGTCCATTAGAAGACTTCATCGATCTCTCACACCATCCAACTCACAGTATTTCGTGTGCATTGTATACATAGTACTCTCTACCGCTATACAAGACCGCCGCAGCACCCTATTAAACGAGAAGCATGACCATGAGGACGCCATGTGTCAGATATTCGACCGGAAACGTACAAGATGCTCAGAAGTCCTCCCTGGAACCCGTTCCCCACCCACACACGCCACAGCATGATACAGCACTCGTCCTCTCTCGTCCACGCCCCCCTTCACAGGCCGATACCCAGCTGGAATGCGCCCGTGAGATGTTGGCACCAGCTCCATGCCGTCCGTGAACGGAAGAATGGTGACTGGTCCCTGGTGAATACGTTCAACGAGCTTGTA
This sequence comes from Xerocomus alliaceus, assembly GCA_038094415.1. Lineage (NCBI taxonomy): Eukaryota > Fungi > Basidiomycota > Agaricomycetes > Boletales > Boletaceae > Xerocomus > Xerocomus alliaceus. The sequence continues at coordinate 88,938 of JBBPUB010000001.1, read as the reverse complement.
AGGGACGACACAGACGAGTTCGTCGCCCTTGCGTGTCACTTTGCAGGGTTGGACGGAGTTGTCAAGGGTAGCGGAACCAAAGTAGACGGGATTGTCATCGTCGTCGAAGCAGGGGGGATGGAGATAGCAGGTCGGATCTGGCAGGGGTTGATTGTGATCGATGTGTACGCGGATTGCGTCGCCTCTGGGATCCTGATTTGACATTGGGAACTGGAATAGCACGGGGATAAGGTCAAAGAGTATTTCCAAGAGGTGGTTGGATACGCACATTGGGGGGGTGAACTAGAGTCATATCCGATCTGGAGAAGTCTGGAGACCACATGAGAGATACGATGGCGGCGTTTGTCCTTCTATACCCCACGTGCTACGAAGTTGTGGGTTTTGAACCTTGGTGTGACAACACCAACTCTCGTGGACCTAGAGTGATAAACAACACGTTCACATGGTCAAGTAACTCGTAAGCAATCCAACTAAGAATAGTTGCGTCTGTCCACTCGAATCACCAGCAATTGCATCAACTCGACTTATGGCCACGTTCAAGAATCAAGATGGTTTAGGGTAGTGATGAAATGTGTGAAATTCAGCTTAGTAGTTAGTACTAGTTAGTGTTTATTTGGATGTCCGAATCGCCGCCGCACGCTCTCCTACTTAGTACCGTTCCTACTCGACTAGAGGTGAGCTATGACCACGCATTCCCTTGTTCTTACTGTACTGACTAAAACTACACTCTTCCATTCTCTAACAACAGCAGCACATGGAAGCCTGTCACATGGGTTAGGATGATGACGAAAGGCCAAGGTGCCTTGCTGCAACATTCTTAGCCCATTGGCCTACCATACTCCCCTTTCCGTCTGCTTCTCGATTATGGACAAGGGCAGTAGCAAGTTCATGGCCCCATCATTAGCACTTCGAGCCAAGCAATTCTCTGTGTCTGTTCCTCATATTATTCCATAGTAATGCTCCACTTTTCTTATCATTTGCCTCATTAATCATTATTTGACCCTTTCAGACCTTTGACATTTCGCTGCCATGCCATTTAGCACGAAGAGGCCAAGAAGCCAATTAATGTTACAGGCTTAAATCTAGTTTGTTGTCAATGTGTACTCACCAGAACAATTGCCTGACATACAGGATTAGCTACATATGATGCTCGGAGTAACCTACACTCTTGGAATTGGTCTGTTCAGCAATGTCAGCATCACCAATGGAAAAATACATCCTGTTGACACTAAGTATGTTTATTCATGTTTAGTCTGCTCAACTTTCCAACTCAAGGTCTTTGAATACCATTTTGCTGGATGCAATCTCCCTTCTCTTGTATTGTTGCTTAATAATGGACCATTATTGAACTCAGACCTGCTTCATAACCCAAGGTAGAAACATTACATGTGTAGCCCAGTCTCTTCTGATATGTGAGTCTCTTACTTTTCAATGAGCTTATTCCTATGAGTTACAGTCATGTTATCAATGGATTTATTATCTTTACCTTATCTTCTATAGCTTGAAATATCTATGTGTTTTTCCAGCTGTTTATGTTGTGCTGTCTGGAGTAGGCTTGCCTAGCATGACATGGTACAAAGGAGAGTTGTGTGGGAAGGTGTATCTTATTATGATGGAGATCAGTCTCAGGAATGAGGCCATTACAAAGGTATACTAGTCAAAGGGTTAAGTTAGGACCAATAGCTAATTACTTTCTACTGGTTCTGCTTGTGTTCATTATGATTACAAATGGATTTATATTTTCTGATTGTTGAATATGTGTATCCTTCTACTATGATTCATTAACATCAAATACAACTACCTTGATTGACTGCTACTGATATGAGTTTTGGTATGCATTAAATATCTCAAGGTCCCTGAGTTTCAGTAAACTTCTTGACTATTACTTTGAGGGTCTTTGTCTATAATAACAGCTATGCCTACTGATCATCTTGCTGTATTTTTTCCACTAAGTATATTATATGCAACAAGAAGCACATCCACTTGCTCTTCCTAGACTTATAATGCACAGTTTGAAAATGCTACATATAATGTTACCTTTGCTAGAACCCTCTTTCTTTATGTTTTTAGAGCTATTGTATTATAAAGAAAAGGTTTCATTCTTTTTTATAAGTCTAAGGATATCCTTCATACATAAAAATGATCTAGAAATCATTTCCAGCAAGAAATCCAAGACTCTCCAAATAGAGAACTATCAACATCAACTTGAAAGGCTTTGTCAGAAGATATTACTAGAGAATGAATAGGAAGATAGAATGCATTTCTATTCCAAGGAGTGATCCAGAAGAGGCAAGCATCATTAGAAGACTGAATCCAGCTATTCTTTTCATATAACTCCTGAAAAGAAAATAATGTCTGTACCTTCCATACCTTGATGGAGTTGTCATAAGAACCAGTGACAATATGGCTACCATCAGAAGAACAGGAAATAGAAGAAATACCATACTGGTGTCCCTGAAATGGACCTGCCACACATTGTCCAGTAGAGACATTCCAGACCATGATAGTCTTGTCCTCTGAGCCTGAAATAATGTGTTGGCCATCTGGTAAGTAGGCAACAGAGTTGACATGGTGTGTGTGCCTCTTAAATGGACCTGCCACACATTGTCCATTGGTAACATCCCAAATCCTAATGGTCATGTCTTCAGAACCAGAGATAATGCACTTCCCATCAGGTGAATAGGCAACAGAAGTGACACAATCTGTATGTTCTTGAAATGGACCAGCAACACATTGACCAGTAGCAGCACTCCAGATCCTAATGGTTTCATCCCTAGAACCAGAGACAACATACTTTCCATCAGGAGAGTATGCAACAGACATGACACAAGCTATGTGCCCCTGAAGTGGATCTACCACACATTGGCCTGTAGTGGTATTCCAAATCCTAATGGTACTGTCTATAGAGCCAGAGGCAATGTGTTTTCCATCAGGTGAGTAGGCAATAGTGGTGATATGGTGTGTGTGCCCCTGAAAAGGACCTGCAACACATTGACTAGTGGTAGCATTCCAAATTCTGATGGTCTCATCTGAAGAACCAGAGACAATATGGTTGCCATCAGGCGAGTAGGCAACAGCTGTGACTCTATCTGCATGCCCCTGAAATGGACCTGCTACACATTGACCAGTGGTAGCATTCCAGACCCTCATAGTCTTGTCTTGAGAGCCAGAAACAATATGACTGCCATCAGGTGAATATGCAATGGATTGAATCCATTCTGTGTGCCCTTGGAATGGACTTGCTACATGTTGGTCAATGGCAGTATTCCAAATCTTGATAGTTGCATCCTCAGAACCAGAGACAAGGTGGGTGCCATCAGGTGAATAGGCAACAGATCTGACCCATTCCATATGTCCTTGAAGTGGATCTACAACACATTGTCCAGTGGTGGCATTCCAGATTCTAATGGTCTTGTCTATAGAGCCAGAGGCAATATATCTGCCATCAGGGGAGTAGGCAATTGTTTGCACACCAGCTGTATGCCCATGAAATGGACCTGCAACACACTGACCAGTGGTGGCATTCCAAACTCTAATGGTCTCATCTGAAGAGCCAGAGACAATATAGACACCATCAAATGAGTAGGCAATAGTTGTAACTCTGTCCATATGCCCCTGAAAAGGATCTACCACACATTGACCAGTGGTAGCATTCCAGACCCTGATGGTTTTATCATAGGAGCCAGAGGCAACATAGGTTCCATCAGGTGAATAGGCAACAGATGTGACCTGATCTGTGTGACCTTGAAATGGGCCTATCACATATTGTCCACTGGTAGCATCCCAAACCATAAGGGTCTTGTCCTCAGAACCAGATACAATGTGTCTTCCATCAGGTGAATAGGCAACAGAGGTAAAGTTCCCTTGAATTGGACCTGCCACACATTGGCCAGTGATAGCATTCCAAACCCTGATGGTTCTATCAAGGGAACAGGACACAACATGAATGCCATCAGATGAATAGGCAATAGACACAATATAGTGTGTGTGCCCCTGAAATGGACCTGCCACACACTGACCAGTGCTAGCATCCCAAACTCTTATGGTAGTATCATAAGAGCCAGAGACAATATGCTTGCCATCAAATGAATAGGCAACAGAGGTAACATAATATGCATGTCCCTGCAGGGTATGAACCTCTGCTGGCCAGTTGGCTGGATGTCCTGAAGTGACCAAGGCATGCTTTTGAAAGTGATTAATCCAAAGTTTGCAAAGTGGAGAGCTGGAGGGAGTCTGTGGCATGGCTGATAGATAGAGGTGGGGGGTGGATTCTTTGATGACAGGAGCAAACACTTGAATGAACTTGAATGCCTCTGATGCCAATGTGGCAATCTCATGATCCTTGTAACAAATTGTTCAGTACTGACTGTTTATCATCATAATCAATCCTACCTTGGCCCATTCCTTTAAGATATTGCAATTCTCTAGGGCAGATTGGATGGATGATGGAGAGGACAGGGAAAGAAGGCTGATGGCTTCAATCCAATAGGGGAAGAAGTCCTTGAAGAAGGCAGTGACCTCACCCAGCAAAGCTGAAGTACATTCTGCATATTGCAGGTGATCCATCCAGTATTGGCATGAGTATGACAAGTGGGGGGGGATAGTACTCTTCACCCAACTAGGCAGGTCAGGGACATTAGTGTTGCGATCTCGAGAGTCCTTGAGGTCACATATATTGAATTTGAGCATACTTCGCATGCAAATAAGCAATGCACTGCCAAAAGAGGATGAATCTCCAGGTGGGGAACAGATATGGAATGCTGAGCTGCGAGCCTCGTCCAGTAAAAAATCACGGAATGAGGTGTGAAGAGGACGGATGGGCTTCTGTTTATCCAAAACTCCATCAAGCAATGATGCCATAACTGGGACAGTGTCTCCAATGCTGAGGTATCCATCGAAGAGAATAGAAAGGGAAGGGAGAGGTAGCGGTTCTTTGAGCGCAAGTATGACAGCCATCACTTCTCGGAACTGGCGCTGAGCACTCTTCAAGGTAAATAGTTGCTGTAGTATGGTCCGGTACAAGTCATCTAACGGGTAGACGCCATCACTATTGTCGGACTGCAAAAGGATCTCAAGCCGCTTGCATGGATCAAGTCCCCTAGCACCGAACCCTTGAATGAAGCCGCACGCCGTGGATGCCCATTGAAAGAGATGTTGGGAATGACGCACGAGCAGTCGACACCACTCCCCATTAGGCCAAGAAGACTCGAGCTGGGTATACCGATGAAGGGAATAGCGAATAAACTTCTCGATATCCTCGTCAACAACGTCCGGCAGGATGTCGCTCATTTGCTTATGGACAATCCACGGGCCAGGTGGAAATGCGGTGAGGATATCGCTTTCTGGGCGAGAGGTGATCAGGAAACGGAGGTTAGTTGGAAGGGTATTGTCGGGGATCTGCTTAGAGATGGCTTGTAGAAGTTGTTGGCGGCTGCCTTCATCGCCGCTTTCATCAAGGGCGTCGATGACAATGACCAACGGACCGACGGTATGGAGGTACTGGCTAGGCTCGATAATGAGCTTCTCCAGTTGCTCGAACGGCGACGCCGACGTGCGAAGTGCTCGTTCCTCCTTAACAATCTCCCAGAGTGCGGTCTTGTACTGGGGATCATGATCCGACAAATCGCGTGCGATAGTACTGAAAAGATTTTTTGGATTGCGCCTCGCGATGTCACTTTTGGCGAAACAGTACGAGGAGCCTAGCCGTTTTTGTTCGTCGTATAGTCGAGCAATCGAATGAGCAACTGCAGACTTGCCCGATCCAGCGACGCCAGTGAGAAGGCACACCCTCGGGGCATCTTCGTTTGGACTGTTGAGAACGTCGCAGATCTCACCGAGGAAGGACTCGCGCGTCCCTGCTAGGCATCCCTTCTCCCGTGTGTACCTAGCACCAAACGCATACGGCAAGTCATTCAGGTCCATGGCTCCCGCTGGATTCCAGGTCTGTAAACATCTGGCCGCAGACCGGAGGTCGGACTTACCAATGTGCTCTGCCACATTCATCATACGAACAACAGTGATCCCCGTGCGTAGTGCAACTCCCTCCAAGAACGCAGTTTTGAGCTCTTTTAACTTGGTCTCGTAATCCGCGATCCTCGCGTCGATGTTAGAGAACGTGTATTTCGCCGTCCGAATCCCTGGATACGGAGATCAGTGGTGATCATTACGAAAGCCAACAGCGACTGACAGAAGTTCTTTTGCTTGGTGTAATCGGTAATGAAGTACCCACACTCCGTCACTTGTTGGACCAGAAGTACGATGGTCTTCATGTGTGCCTTGATTCTCTTCAAAGGCTCTGCATCTTCGACGAATGCGAAGACATCGCTCATTGTCCCTGCTAAGCGAGTGATCCGGTCGTCGCGATCCTTCTGGGCAATGAGCACCTGAATGAAACATCATGAACGATTAGCGATAACATACGTATCGAGCAGCAGACAGACCTGGTTTGCAGCTGATATAACAGACCACGCCAACGACGTATATGGGTGAATCTGTGTTGAGCTCAGATTCTGAAGGGTGGACATAGTAAGTACGACATACCTGTGCGATTTCAGCCACAATCTTGTTAAAGAGCTCGATCCTCTGCAACAAAGTGCCCCAAGTAGTCTGAAATATTTGTACTTCTGTAGCGATAGTTGTCGCAGTATCGACCGCCGAACTTAGAGGGTCGACAACCGCGGGCGTGGAGCCTGCGAGCACCCTAACTGTTTTGGTCGCTGTAGTAACAGCATCTATAGCTTGCTGTTCGTCTGCGTTGACGTCCCTACGTAGTTCAGCGGTCAACGCGAACTTGATTGTCATCCCTACAAGATCGGATCCATCATTACCAAGAGTCGTTTCAAGGACTGGTCGTACGGATCGCATCAGTAGATCATGTCATATACAAGGTCTTCGTACCACCATTCTTCAATTTTCCCAATACCTCGCCGATGGCATCAGAGAAACTACCAACCAGATTGTTCTTGCCGACATAGTGTTTCTGGTAGACGCGTACGAGGAGAACAGAGCGATCATCCCCATCACTGATAACATTCAATTCACTGGCGGAGAGCAAGGACATGTACCTACAAGCACAAAGGTCTTTCCCAAAGTGTGCGATTTCCTGTCTCCTTTGCGCTATTCGTCGATCGCAGGGTATCGCCCATAGTAAATTCGATATAGAATTGCCTCGCAATCGAGAATTTGCGTTGCTTTGGAGTATGAAGCTCGATGTCTGAATGATAGCTGAGCATTGCGCAACAAAAGTCCAATACTGCAGCTCTACCTTTGATAGTGATCGTTTTAGCCCTAAAACTAAGTTCAGCACATTCCCGACGAAACAAGTAGTAATCTATATACATACACGATGTCTTGACTTATGTCCATGGTGTTTTAGTCGAATATACGATGACTGGGAGCGAGGTAAGGGAGTTGGTTGGAATCCTCGTAAGAGCCGGTTAAAGCCAACAAGCGGTTGTGACGCGGCCTAGCGACTGTAACCTGTTGGGACCTGCAGTTCGGAACGACTCGGGTGAGTCTCGATGCAAAAGGGAGTTCTAAACGCCACTGTTGACCTTTTCAATTGTCTATCACAGCCCCACGGTCACCTGTTTGACCGACTCCCCGGGGTGATCCTGGTGAGCGACCCAACGACCATCTTCATTGTCTCTTCAAGTGTTGTGAAGTACCTATGACCAGGGTGATGCCCTTGCAGTTCTCTGCCTTACCAGTTAGTTCCGGTTGAGGTGTCCCTCCGCCAAGCATTCATCATGATGTAGAAGAGGTTCATGCACCCTCCTACACAGATGACCAGCATGCCTATTCCCGTAAGTTTCTGCTATGGTAACCCATTTAGTACATTCTGGGTGCAACCTTGCTCGACAGTTTCTTCCAGTATGCACACGGATGATCGGGTTGAGTCTCGATCGGTGTCGCGATGTATGACAGCGCATGGTACTCGAGTTGAATTTGGAATGCCTGTATCAGAGGTGCCACTTTGACTACCGCGATCGAAACGACAGGTAATTCATTATGCATTACCCCTTGCACATATATCCAGCAGTTTTCCACCGACATTCATTACTGTCAATGTCTGTCATCATCGCTCACATCCGCATCCTGTCTCAATGCATGCTCCACTGCACTTTTCTGCGAAGATTCGTTTCCAATGTTACGAATCAAGTCTTACCTAGACCTGTAACGTTTCTTTACTCCTCTGTAAGAGGAAAAAACCCTTCTCTGATTTTAGGCATACACTATATATCATACATGCGGCGTTTGCATCCTTTGCTACTTCTCGAAGCAGGTTCAGTCTTCTGGGATGTTCCTAGAACTACCTGTCAGGGTACAAATGTCATTAGAAAGGGGGTTGCTGTCAGATCCAGTCCCCTATCTTTGGATCCCTAGACGAGTGGTTCTAGAGGTCGACGACTTTGATTCCCTGTAGCCCATGCATCCAAATCGACTTCACTGATTTCTGGCCTTTGTCGCTTCACTTTGTGTAGCATCGTTTGGCAACTGAGAAAGCATATCACCTCCTGAGCAGGATTAGCATTGATATGAGTAATACCACCCTTCTTGTCCTACATTTCCCCATTATCAGTGACAAAGAGGTACAGAGTTGCTGAGTATGGTTATTTCATTGTGGCCCCAAGAAGGGTATTGCTAAATCCGAAGAATTAACTTTTGCTATTGCATGTAAGTGATATAGTGAGAGTGAACTGCTCATCCCGCAGTTCCAACTGCAACGTGGCATTTAGCCAGAGTATAACATTAAATTTTGACCGAGTTCCCTAACCGGCCTCGGACTAATTCTGGTAGGCTCTACGATACGGGCATGATCATATGAAGACTCATCTAGGCGGAAGTATCAAGGTTATTTGCATCCGCCTGAGTTCATATCTGGCAATAATACGCCTACCTAGCTCATAGCCATTCAGGCCAGCCATACCGTGGACCAAAACACGAGTTCGGCTGCTGTCCTGTTACGCCTATCTATCAATGCTGGGAGGGGATGTTGATTCAGAAGATGGTAATCAAGGAGGATTACATACTTTGTATACAGGTTCAGAAGGAGACTACGAGGCAAATCTACTCAAGCGCATTGCATTGAAGCGGTCAAAAGCGAAAAACAGAGGAACCAGGCAGGCTATTAAGCTGAGACGGCAATCATGGAAGGCTTCAATTCCTCCTGCAGCATGAGCTGGTCAAGGGCATCTTCAAGGTGGTTTTCATCCAAATGAGACTCTTCATTTCGTCCTTTTCGATTTCCTTTGGCCGTGACTCATCATCCAGAGGTTCGTCTTCGAAATCGAGCTGCCGAAGAGAAGTGGAAACAGAAGAAATACGAGACTCAACCAAATTGCTGGTAAGCTTGTGTACAGGGTCATAGTAAATGACGCAGATGACCAGACTACAGCTGGGACAGGTTGCGATATCCTCGTAATCCAGAAGTTGCTTCCGAGAAATCTCGAACTGGTCAATGCAAGGCAAAGGATGGTGGTAAACATACCCTCCTTGTCTAGCTCATATCTTCTATTTCAATTTCGCCGTAGTCATGAACGAAATGGGCTGTGGTGGTGGGCTGCAAGCAGCGAGTGGTCGTGGTATGTGGCCTTGCTTTCTTTTTCGAGTCATGTAAAGCCTGCTTCACTGACAGTCCGCCAACAGTCGAGAGATATTGGCTACACATTTACTGTAATGGTCCGTTGACAAAATGTGCACTCGTAACTCGTTAGTGCCGGTCACCTCTGTCGCGATGTAATTTTGGCAGGAAGGGGCAAAATGTACGTAAAGTTCCATCACGGGCGGAGTAGTTTCGCACCTCGACCAACCACCTGACGCATTTGACCAATGGGGTTTTGGCCGCTATGACAGCTCACTTGTCACTGCGCGATATCGGAGGCTTTCATTTGCGATTGTGCGAATGAGTCTTGCGCTGCAAGGTCTGACCTCTTCGTATGGCTGTCCTCCCAACAGCCAGCTACGAAGCTCTGCTGTACGCATTTATTCTGGACTCATATATAGCGTGTTCGGGCTCCCTGGCTCCACCCTTTCTCTTCCACCGCAGGAAAATGTCTTCCTCGTTGAGTAATTCTTGTCCCTCCAAGGACACCGCCGTACCGCCGAAGATTCTTGTCGACAATGTATCGCGATCATCTCCCCCTGCCGTAGTGGAGCCAGACTTACCTGAGGGCGGTATGGAGGCCTGGAGCACGGTATTTGGAGCGTAAGATCACACCAATCATCGAGTCTGCATATGTCCACCAACATTCTAAAGCTTTTTGGCTCAATTCTGCGGATACGGGTTCGTACTCCGTGATTAATCCACTCCGTGTCACTTACACCCAGGCAGGTATACAAATTCTTTTGGTGTATATCAAGGTAAGAATTCCTTTAAGTGCGACCCTTGCAATAACATGATCGCTGGAAATGCGATCAGCTTTCTACTCTCAACAGTACCTTCAAAATAAGAGCTCGTCAGCTGTCTCGTAAGTTATATCAGTTATTCTTCGTCGTGGTATTTAGCACAAAATAATGCAGATGGATCGGAAGCTTGGCCACATTCCTTGTGACTGCAATCGGCCCAATGTGTGGGCCACTGTTTGATAATGGATATTTGTGAGGCTGGCGACCGCTCATTGCCAACACGCGCTCTTATCGTTATCGTTAGTCACCACGTGTGCATCACTGGTGCCATCCTCCAATCTGTTTCGATCTTCATGTTGTCACTGGTACAGCCAGGACAATACTACCAAGTATGAGGCCGATTTTAGTTTGAATAACGCCTGATCTTCCTCCAGGTCTTGCTTACTCAAGGCCTCATGTCTGGTACTGGCTTGGGATTGATGTACGTTCCAAGCTTTGCCGTTCTGTCGCACCACTTCAAGCGTCGGAGAACGATCATGATGTCCATCGTCGCCTCGGGCGCCGCGCTAGGCGGTATTGCAAATACTATCATGTTGAACCAGCTATTGAATAGTCGCATTGGATTCAGGACGGGCGTGCGAATCAGTGCTACTTTTATTGCTGTGTTACTATTCCTGTCTTGTGCCCTCATGCGCCCTCGATACACTGCCGTACGCCAGGAAGCAACTTCTGTCAATTTCTGGAAGGCAACGAAAAAGTGCTTTACTGAGTTGCCTTCGCTTTTGACAATCATTGGGTTTGTCTTTTTCATTCGTGTTACGATGCTCTGCGATGACTATCCTGTCTCAGGTTCACGTGCTTCCAGGTCGCGTTCATGTATCCTTTCTTTTATTTTCAGATAGACTCTCTAAGACATGGGTTGGATGCCTCCTTTGCTTTCTACTCTGTGCGTCGCCTATTCTCACTATGAACTCGTGTAATTGACCACGGACCATATATAGGTGGTCATCATCAATGTGGGCAGTTTCATTTCCCGGTTCGCAGCTGGCACTGTGGCCCAGTTTATCGGGGTCATCGACCTGACTATCATCACGTGTGTCGTGTGCGCTATCTTGATCATTGGCATGATTTGGCTCGGTTCGGCAGTGAGTGTAGTCGTACTTGGGCTGTTGTACGGGTTGTTTTCGGGTATGAGTGGGTATCGTGCTTGTGTGCACCAACACGCGAGACACTTAGCACTCGACTGGTATAGATATCGCCATGATGGCGCCTATGTTGGGATTGACGTCCGACCCTGCAGAGCTTGGGTTCGTAGTTACGCTTGTTTCATCTGTTGCGATTGGACGACTTACGTGTCCATGCCTCGGATTGCAGGATCAGGATGGGGGTCGGCTTTGCGATTACAGGCACGTCGCTTTTATTCTCATTCACTGTCTGATCACTGACATTGGTTACGTTGGACGCAACTGGCAAGGCATCGGCGGCTTAGTGGGTAGGTAGATATCCTTGCTATCCAACGTCGCGGGAACAAACGTTCTCTTTTTTACAGGCTCCCCGATCTGCGGTGCCCTTTTGACAAGTCATTATCTCTGGTGGGCGCCTGCGCTCTTCTGTGGGGTATGTCTGTCGCGGGTGTCGGGTGATACTTTGTGTTCGCAATATCCGCCTTACATCTTGGTACAGGTGATTGCATTAGCAGCCGGGGTTCTCTTTGTCGGTGTACGTTTCTCGTTAGTTCATGCTAGCACCATTGCAGAGCGGAGGTACCCGCGCGGTCAGAATGAAGAGGGAATTGGGCTTGGAATGGAGGCTAGGAGCAGGAACGGGGTTGAAAAAAAGTGAGAACGTGAGCTGTACAAAGAGGTTGGTGCGTCTGTTGCTACTTCGAGTTGATACATGGTACATGGGTATCGATGTTTTCCTTGTACACACTCATGACCTTGATGTACAGTATGTCATAGTCCACATTAAATTTCGTCACACCCTTTGACGCTAACATGGAGGAATGGATATTGATTGCCCACTTAATTCAGCGTGACTCGGTGCGGTCGTCGCTACTGTCAGTACTTAAAAATTGATTAGTATATACACAGTTTGCCCCGACACGTATGATCAACGCATAAGCCACTCCCGCGACTCGAAGGACTTTAAATGAGGAAACCAAAAAAAAAAAAGTGGATCGACAACCGTCGATGAGTTCTTGGAACTGAGCACGGGAGTCCAGCATTGCGAAAATTTGAATCCAGCTAACCGTCTTCTTTGCACATACGATGATGTTACAGAGTACATATACAACCGACTTGCTGACTTCCAGGACACGACAGGTTAAACAACCTCAATCTACTCACGCTGCCCGATGACACCACTTTGGACGGCCTTCCCGACGACCCCAAGATGTTGGTCAAGTATGTCGGGCACAAGCTCCCTGCTCGCGTATTGAGAGTGATCCACAAGCGTCGACTTGCACGTCCACTCGACGTTCTCACCCCAAATCTCCTTAAACTCCTTTATCTTGTCATCCTGCCCTGTGATCTTTAGGTACTGGAATACTGCTTTCCAGGCGCTGTCGAGCGCACCGACGACCCAACTATACGATGCGGTGAATGAGTGTCATTCCCCATCGTTCTGATCCGTGTTACTCACGCGTGACGAGTGCTCAAGGCCTCACCCGCGAAATGCAGACGACTGTTTGCAGCTGGGAAATTAAGTGAAGCATATAAATCCTCAAACTCCCCAGGTCCGAAGAATGCGAATGCGCCTGAACAAGAAAGGACAGAAAAAACCGTCAGGTAAGATGGCGCATAGGATTGACGACGGACCCATTGTATGTTCATCGAGGCTCCAATCCTTAACGTTCATATCGACAAACTCTTCCTCCAGGAATTTATACGTAATATTGCCACCGTGCGCCTCTGCGAGATTGCGAAGGACGAGCTCCTTGAGTACATCCAACTGTTTTATGGAAGCAAGAGCACTGAGACGGTATGCGTCACTCGTCCAGGTGTAGCTGGCGATGAGCACCTTGCATGGAGTATCAGAGTCGACACCATAAGACGGGTAGACGATACTGCGGATGGGGAGATCTGTGAATGATTGACCACCAACAATACCCAACTTCGTGGTCCACCAATTCGATTTAAACAGTACCCCGATCTTGACTGAAGGCCCGTAGTTTAGAGCGCGCAGGGCATTCTTCTGCATGATATTCAAACCCGCATTGTTCAGGTCGACGGTACGAAGGACCGGAAGAGGCAGGGTTGAGATGACGTGCGAATACTTCTTGATCTGAGTTCCATTTACCGTAACATTGACGCAGGGGATTGACTCGGACGAATGATCGATCGTCATGGAGTCTTGACCGATGGCCGTGACTCTTTTGTTAAATTGGATGGAACCGCCGTTCTGCTGGATATATGCTACTATCTTCTTCGACAGAGTCTCCGTTCCACCCCTATGACGAGTGAGGTATATCCACGTAGATCTAACATTAAGGACGTAACTTACTCGAAACACTTCCAATCAACGTCTCCATAGTCAGTACCACCAATCTGTGCGAATGCCAATGACTCAAAGACTGACTCCGTCAGTGCGCGGTCGTATCCCTCACTACCTGCACCATTACCTCCTCCAAGAAGCGCACACCAGTTGATAACATTGCTAGGAAGATGCTCGGGAGGAAGGTTCAGGCTGTCGCTTGGTAGGTACTTCGACGCCATGTATGCGCGAACCGAGTACGAATCATTTGCCTTCAACACGTCCCAGCCCTTCGTCTTGTTCGTTTGAAGATCATTGATAAGTATTCTGATGAATGGGTTGATGACATCGCTATTAATAGCATCGGCGCCAGCCCGAGCGTAATCGGCGTCTACGTTCATTGCTTCCGCATCGAAGGGACCTTTGGGTTCGCTGGATACATCTTCGCGAATACCGTTGAGGTAATAGAAGCCAGGCCTGGAGCCCTTGCGAGTGGTGAAGTAGTAAGGTATGAGCTTATCCCTGAGACGGTCTGGTTCTTTATTCAGCGGCGCATAGTCGATCAACTCCCCCAATCTCTTCATGGTCCCATCCTTGTAGTTTCCGTGAGCATCCTTCTTTGGGAGCGGGAAGCGCATAGCTCCCACTTCCTAAAAATATAGCAGCATACGATTAATGTTGAACTATTTGTGAGAGAGATAAAAAAGCGTACATAATAGTCATACTTCTCCCCATTCGGGAATTTATAGGTGGAAAGACGACCACCAGCACGGTCTGACGACTCGAGGATCTCGTACTCAATACCAAGAGAATCGAGAATCAAGGCAGTATAGAGACCACCAATACCAGCGCCGATGATCCCGACCTTTAATTGGGCCGAGGAGCGCAGCAATTCATCACAGATTTCGAAAGGGTCGGGGAGGTTGGGGTCGACCCTCAACGAAGGGAGTTGTTTAAGGAGATCGGCATGATGCTCGTGAATGATGAGTTTTCCGAAGAACGCCAGTGGATCACCGTCGAAGGGCATGGTGAATATGCTCAAATGGAGTTATAAGCTCCTGAGAGGGACTTCGTAAGGGGACTTGGACTCGGAGGGTCGGATTGCAGGGTCATATATACGTTGGACCATGTTTGGACGGCAAACATTCGAATACAGCGTTAATCTGAATAGATACTTGAACGCCTGTTTTCCGGTGGTACATGGGGTCCGCAGTGAACATGAATCCACACCGAATACTTGGCCGAATAACATTTCATGTGATCAATAGATCGATCTCGGTTCTACAAAATGAACATACGAAGAATGTTTCCATCAGAATCGGAAGCCCATTGTGTTTAGAGCATGACGAGAGTGAGAAGATAACTCACCGGTGATCAAGCATTGCACAATATGAACTGAATCTAAAGTCACCCTGATGCGAGGTTGACCAACACAGGATCGTGTAAACTTTGTGGTGACATGGAACAAAGCAAGGGAATTTTCGACCATCAGATGCCAGATGTCGGGTAGATCGATGAGCGTACATGGAGGGGTTGCGCCAGAGTTGATGACATTGGGCTTGGCAACATTCTGTGACGATTATCATCCATTGTGAAAATACATGCCAACATAAAGCTACCTGCGGCCGGCACCTTTCCATGGTATGTGTAATCTCCTTTCCAGTCTGCTATTGAAAAGTTTTCGAACAGTTATTCTGTCAACCCGATGTATGGAGAACGCCAAGGACCTGTCCTGACTGAAATGAGCAGGAAAATGATCGATAGTATCAAATGACCCGCCTCTTTGCCGCATTCCAGAAGGATGGAGATCAGCTGGTACTGAATAACAAGTAGCGTGCGAACCAGGAGCGGAGCTAGGACCCCACTTTTGGTTTCGGGACACTTGAAAATTACTCTAACGAACACCAAAAAGGGTCAAGGCAATCATTCCAATGACCTGTGGAGCGTTATCAGTACCAATCAAGGAAAGTCATATAAGCATCGCAGTCTATGCTAAAGCACGATGTCCTGCTGTCCCCTAGACGAAGAGCAGTTTCAGATGGAAAGATGTTGATAAAGTGCGGAGATGAGACCCGTGCGTGTCGATATTCGGCTCATCCAGAGTCCATTCCTGGGTGAGTCAAAGGCTTACGTTGAATCATTTACGGGGGACCCTTGAGGTTTTGAAGGCTTGACAGATCAGCAAGCCAAAAAAAAAAACGAGCCGATACGGTCGAACGACTGTTTATACTTACGCATCTTGTCTTTCTCATGACCATGTCGAGTACCCCGTGACCAGAGTAACATAAAGCAGTCGGCGTTCAAGTCCGTTGTCGATCCATGGGAGCACCACGGTGGTACAGTAATCACTTCCAGTTGATGGTCCAAAACGAATAAAATAGCGCGTGAATATTTTTCACTCGCCAGACTGCATGTTTATGCTGTCAGTCACTCAGTTTACATACGGTGATGTGATCACCAAAGTCCACAGGCAAGTTTAAACGTGTAGTACAGACATGAAAGATCGTTCACAACCACAGTCCACGAAGTGGTTCCCTACTTTCGCTCTGAAACAGGGTATTTATAATGAGAATATTGTCAGTGGGTTCTCTCGTCCAAGCTTCCTCAGTTACCCCATGACCCCGACGCAGAAGGAATGCGACGTAGGATTTGTCCCCCTCAAGCTTCCCATATTCACCTTCTGGTTCAACTACACGATAGTTCAAGATGCCAATCGCCCATTCGTATCCCTCGACATCGACGCCGGCGGACGACTCGACGTGGACGATTGTAAATGTAGGACCAGTATAACTTGGCTTGACAGTGAACTCGTAGTGCTCTTCGCCATTCGCGTTCACCTTGCACTCTAGATCTCCGATAGCGATCATGACTGTTAAGAACAGACCCTGGCGAGATAGCATGAAAGAAGTGTCTCCGTGAATTTTTTGCGATGTTTCAGTGGGAAAGCCTTCAACGTCTATGAGATGGTAGCACGCAGGCGACTGGGGGATCGCATTTGTTCGGCTGTGGTGTGTAGACGGCGACCCTGCCCATGCAAAGATACCCCACTCGTCACATCTGAGGATGATGACCTCCATCAGTCGGTGGAATGCCCAGGTCCCCTCTCCATATGCGATCGGCAAGTTGACATCAAAGATACCGATGAGGGAGTATGCAATATCCTCTGTACGCGTCGTTGTCCTTTTGGACGCCCACGACATTCTCTCACGAATGCGGTCCGTCCCAGGTTGGAAATGACGAAGGTCGTGGATTGGGACATTCGTGATCCTTGACACGCTCTCCATGAGCTCGTCATGATTCTTGTCATTATCCATATCGGTGAGTTCCTTCCAGTTCTCTCCATAAAATTTCATCCTCTTTGGCGCAAGAAGCTCCTGCAGCGTCCATCCCCGCGTGAACCAGACATCCTTTTCCAATTCATCAAACGACATGCTCGTCGCATCTGAAAGGTGCACGACACAAACGTGTGCGAGACGATACCAACGAAACATGGACCTGATCGCCTCGTCGAGCTCCGCACTGCTGGTTTTATCGATACAGCACGTATCGGACCAAGCGAGCTTGCATCCGAATTGCGCAGCTTTCTCGCAAAAATTGAACAGCTTGTGATATCCTCTAGTAAACGGACGGTGCGAGTCCACAGCACGATACGAGGGCTCTCCTTCCTGGAACCATCGATGCGAGAATATGGCGAATCGAAGAAGTTTGCCAAGTCTGTCTTTAAGCTCACTCTTGGATATGCTCGGATTTTGGTCAAGGTGAAGGATGGCGTTCAACTCGGTCTCGAAGATCGAAGGAAGTCGAGATGCTGATATGACCTCGATTTCAAAGTCTTCAGAATTCTCATTTCCCGTTTTAAGATAGAGAAGGTGCCGGGGTAGATTGTTATAGACGAACTCATCAAAGATCGCCTTCGAATGATTTAGTTATTGTATGTATTTCCGCATAATGCCAATTGGTGTTGTGCTCACCCGTCTCTCTGGCGGGATTGGGTCGACTGATCTCGACGAACTTTGCATGTTCATAGAGTAGACTGTCCGTGTAGCAGGAGGTGAGGCTGTATTAGCGCAGCATACACGGCGGGGTGCAGCATGTCCCTTGATTATCGCATATATCAGATAGACGCTCGGCGCTCGTGGGCCAAATGGCAAAATGCCAACTGTCGATGCGCCATCATTTCAAGGTTGAGAGGGCAGCTACAGGATGAAAATTCGAAATAAGAACAAGATATGCTAGTGTATCACACCCTTGCTAGGACACTACTATGTCTAGAGTCAACCATCGCTATCTCTTGGAACACTCACTCGGGGGATGCTGCTCGTAAACATGACCATATAAATCGTACGCGAACTGTCGCAACAAAGCATAAGGCATTGGAACCCCCGCTACAGTGGCCAACATAACAAATTCCCGTTTCCTTATTTGCGGATGTCCGAGCCATTAAGAAATCTCGTGGTTCGAGTAGGATAGTTATGGGATCGACGTGAAGCGCACAGAATAATGAAAAGAATCTGGGAATCAGATGTAGGTATTCTATTCCCATTCGAAAGCAAGTCCAGAATCCTTTACCATTGCTTGGTCGTAGGCTGCGATGAATATGAAGGGGCCCAAGAACCCTGAACAAGATTCCTGTGAAAGCGAGGAGATCTTCCTCGAGCTTGCTTGATTCAGGAGCATCCGTTTGCACGAGTCCTGACATCAGCAAAAGAGCTTCCCGGTGCTAGCCACCCTGGTCTTGACGACGGGCGAAAGAGAAACCAACAGCCTATCGTCATGGTCATGCAGGACCCTTCGCAGAGCTTCCAGTGCTTGATCGGACAAATCAAATGTAAACTGGTTGCAGCGCATGTAGAGTATCCATGCAGAGTTGCGGTGAGAAAGATTGAAACCACTCTCCGCAATCGACGATGCTTTGATTCCCGTTCAAGACAACACTGAAATCGATCTGGGAGCACTGCACATCCCGCAGCAGAAGTATCCGCTCGTTGAGCAAGCATGAGAGTGCCATGCAAAACGCCGCTCCGAGATGGTGATGCCGGGATTTGAGTAGCTCTTGTTAGTGGACGCTCTACTAGATCAGTTCAAAATATTGATTACAACCTGACAAAAGTATGCCAAATGGTCAAACAAAGGCCACTAGTGAACTCTTAACTGTCGTGCCGTTACGTTACACTCAGATATCTTACGCGACCCAACATGTTTGATATCGTACTCAGTTAGGCTTGATAGTACCATCAATCATATAAAGTACGCCGTTCTCTGCCTGTGTAAACGTTTAGTTTGCAACCCATAATGTTGATAACTCCTTACCTCTTTCATCTCAATGATATGCACACCATCCCCAAGGGTGACCCTTGACCAATTGGGCGAGTTCTCCTTTCCAGAGATAGGTGTAAACGTGACGGACGTGCCGTCCAACAAGGTTTTGTACGTCACTGGAACATCGGATAACGAGATACGGAACTGAAACTGTATGAGTGCGTGGGGACATATTTCACAATATCGGACCCACAGGAATGATGTGTGCGGAAACCCAACGCTCAACATTGTGCCTTGATTGTTCGTCGTACTGTTCCTCTGTCATCTCCATCTCTGGTTCAGCAAGCCCTTGGTGTCTGTGATGATGAATCCCCCGGCATTCACCAGGTTCATGTTAGCGCTTGTGCGAACGTGATAAGAACGTACGGTTTCCGTCCAAGGGCCATGACAGCCTTGTTCGTTGGGATGAGCAATGTCAACTGGTTATTGGCGGCACTGAATTCCCTCGACAACTCCGTCTCGCGCGCGTAAGAGAAATAGATGCTCGCTGACGATTCGATGGTGAGCAGGTCTGTCAAGCTCGGTTTTGAGGTCGTCACTGGAGTGAATACGGAGTCCCGAAGGGGATCCTGTGCCATGGCTGGCGGTGATAGTATTTCCTGATCCCTAAAGGATGCTGATACGAAAAGTGGTAAGGCAAGAGCAAGAAGATGGGCTACTCGCATGGCAAGTGAAATGGTGAAGCGCAGGTACATTGCCCGATGGAGCTTGAAATGTGTTGAGCCTGCTCGGTCGTTGCCGAGCTAGCTAACTAAGCGCTTATTACCCGTACCGCTACTACAGTACCTTCCGAGGTTCGTAGAGACTCCAGACACGATTTTGCAAGATGCTACTGGGCCGTTCTAGTCTCCTCAAGTCAAATTCGACATTCTGAAGTCTGAACATAGTCATTCTGATCTTTCGACGACCGCTTAGCTACACATGACTCGCCAAAGTACCTTCGGAAATAACCCGTTCATTTGATCTGATACGAATCCTACACCAGATCGAACTGTCGTGAACCTCGGATTGTAATTTATCTTATGACGCACCGGCAAGCTTGCCAGAGAACATCAGGTATGTAGGCATTGTTGTGGTACCCCTACCTCGTTTCCTTTCGATGTCATGTGGCGAGCCAGCCTGAAATCCTCGTGTTGCGCGTCTATCAGACGTATATATGTAGGCAACAAGTTTATCTCCACGCGCGCCGTGTCAGAGATTAAATCCTTCACCGCGCGTATCGTTTACTTACCTTGATTCATGTCTCGCAACCGCCTCTATCCAGTTGATCCCGCACTCGAATCCCTAGGTACCGATTATCTTCATCTTCGTCTGGTCTGTGCTTGAGGTGTTCGTAGGCGTACCACGGGAATTATCTTGGTGGCGTCGTCTCTATGGAAACTTGGCAGCCCTCTTCTCAACATTTGTTGCACTTGCCTGGAAACCGAGGCGCTTTGCACTTCTCTTTGTTGATTATTGGCTACTTGTTCAGTCCACCTGGACCGGAGGGCAACTAGGACCTGACTTTGTCTACCCAATCTTGGGCATCAGGAAGCGACAATCTGGGCATCTAGCCAGATTGATCCTGGAACACAGCAGGGCTTCGCGCTGGCACACATTCCGAACGATGACAACGTTCCCACAAGGCATTGATCCTCCCTGTGTCGCAGTGATAGATTTGGACGGGGTACCTCGGGAGGTCGCTCAGAACAGATATAGTACACAGGTAGACCTTTACGGTCTCATGTGTCTGCTGATGCTCGTCGAGGCCCTGGTCACGTTCGCTATCCATGTGTTCTATCTCTTCGATTGGGGATGGATTGCTCGACTCAACTGGGTTTACTGCGCTCTGGTTAATCCGTCTTTCTGCCTTTATGCTGTGCTCCGCGGTGACGGCACTCTTATGCTTGCTCGGCGATCGGACACATCCATGCCAGGATGCGCGGTGCTCCTGGATCAGGACTTTACTGTGGTTTTGAATGGAAGTCAGAGCGTTGTCGAGGCGATTGCAGAGAGTAGTTTCAACCTCTCTCACCCAAACACTATGTGGAGATTTCGCCTAGGTGAAGGGAAACATGGTCAAGAATTGTCGTATGACCTGCTCGAATCTTTATGTGAAGGGGCGCGCCTCACAATATTTGCATTGTGCTGGTTGCTTTCCCGCCCGTCAACAACACTAGAGGGCATGGTGCCAATGGTGGCTGTCGCTCTCGTCGGTGGCCTCTTACGTGGTTTTCCCGGCGTCAAATTGTTGTCGCTTCAAGGAATATGGACTTTTGGAAAGGGTTTCGCTTCCAAGATTGTATTTCCCCAATAATTTCTCATGCTATACGAACAAGTTATGACAGAGAGTGACTTCTTCGCCTTCGACTGGCCGAGGGACATACACATTTCACCATCTTCATGTTCATTCTCTTCTTGGTCGGGTACAAGGATTGGAACTATCCTATTCGGTCCGAAAGACTTCTCGACGTCCTCGGACGCCCAGAAGTCAGGATATGGCAATTTGACACGCTCACGGCAGCAACAACGTTCCAATGCCTCGTCCTTTGTCGCGGCATGGCCCATCCCGTCAGGAGCATTGACGTTCTGGCCTTCCTCGACGTGCTCGTTCCGGACCAAACGGATGTGTGGAAGGCCTGGAAGGAGAGAGTGGCTGATCGCATCGTGCATGAGATGGACATCAACTTCGCACCGACGATACCGACGTTCGGTGACGAACGTCAGCAGCAGCTCAAAGAGCTCCTCAACGAAGCTCAGTTGGGGGACACCGTATACAAACTGTCTTACGAATGGGAAATACTGCAAGAAGGTTGGTGATGATCTGCGTCGCTGATCTTCAGTCGTTTACCATACGATCCTTTCTCTTAGCTTTGGCCCAACAAAGGGAGGTAACGGTCGTGATGGACATGTCACGTCCTGTTCCTACCCCTCCGCAGGGTGTTCCAGTGATTCGCCCTGAGACAGCCGTATAGTGTCTGGTCATGCAATGTCTCTGGATCCTGTAAAACGTCCAAGATCGTTGTGGGAAGACGGCTGTTGCACTCAGCAACTAGAGTAAGTCGAGGTCAAACCGGACTCGAGAATATAAAAATGCAAAACTCATTAGCATACCAGTCACGTGTATGATACTACCTATAACCGAGCTTGTTGCACCTTGTAAGAGATAGTGATAGTCTATCTTGTCATCGTACGTCATCGTCCCCCGTCTAGAGTATGGTCTAGTCTATTAACTGCTCGTCTTAGCATTTCCTGCTATTAACTGTACCATGTACATGCAACTCTGCCTCTCTAGTGGAGGGGAACGACAAGCCAAACAAACACCAAGTCCATCATACTAATACTGGCCAAGCGTCTGCGAGCAGACTGGTGTCTGGTGATCAGTGCGTCTATCTGACAATGAAGCGCCATGGCCACCATTGCCTCAATTTCACGAGATCCATCAGACCTATGTTGGGCTGAGCGTCTGCGACCAGGGGGTGGCAGTCAGCCGACAAGGCACTTGATCCAGGACTATCAGGTAAGCACTGCCTCATTTTCTGTATTTTGACGTTGGGTGGAAAATTAGTATATACCCTGTGTGAGTCACTGTCACGGGCTAACCCGTCGAAAGTTCATCCACTTATTCCTATTTACCCTTGAGTCATGCCTCAAGATGTCCTCGATCCGGATGAAACCATTGCCAAATCTCCAGGTAACGATCGTCTATTTGCATTTATTATGTGGTTGACTGGTCCAACGTCCAATAGACGCAATACAAGAACTATTATCCTGGTTGCACTGGCTCCATGCAAATTCAAGCGCCTTCCTCTCAAGACTCCTCGCACTTGCCCGCAATCCAAGGGGCTTTGCGCCTGTTATCATCGACTTCGGATTGCTCATTCAGTCCATTTGGACTGGAAGGCAATTAGGACCTGATTTTGTTTACCCGATGCTGGGAATCAGGAAGCGACAATCTGGGCGTCTGGCCAGTTTGATCCTACAACACAGCAAGGACGAACGGTCATACGAACTTCGTGCGGAAACAACCTTCCCGAAAGGCATTACACACCCCTGCGTTGCAGTGATGGATTTAGATGAAGTCCCTCGGGACGTCGTTGAGAACGGATACAGCACACAAGCCGATCTGCATGGCGTTACGTGC
Source organism: Xerocomus alliaceus (assembly GCA_038094415.1). Lineage (NCBI taxonomy): Eukaryota > Fungi > Basidiomycota > Agaricomycetes > Boletales > Boletaceae > Xerocomus > Xerocomus alliaceus. The sequence continues at coordinate 65,675 of JBBPUB010000001.1, read as the reverse complement.
TTGCTGATATTCCTCTGGACTATCGTTGCACTCACCGTGCAAATGTTTTTGGTGCAAGACAAGGAGTGGACCTATCTGCTTGGGACTGGATATGTCCTTCTCGACTTAGCTTTGTTTATCCATACCGTGCTCTGTGGAGACGGCACTCTTATGCTTGCGCGGCGATCGGACACATCTACTCGAGGTTGCGCGGTGCTTCTGGATCAAGACTTTACTGTGATCCTGAATGGGAACCAAAGTGTTGTCGAGGCGATTGCAGAGGGCAGCTTCAACCTCATTCACACCAATCCTGTGCAAGGGTTTCGCTTACGTGTGGAGGAGCGTAATCGAGTGTTGCTCCGTGCCATCCTCGAAGCTTTATGCGACACTGCCTTTTTGACCGGACTTACGTTGTGCTGCTTGTTGTTCTGCCCGCAAATGGAATCATGGCTATCACCGTCACTCCTTGTCTACAGTCTCACCTTTCTACGCTCTCCACAAGAGTCCACTCTGTCTGGGTCGTTCCGAGGGTTTTTGTTCTTACTCCGAACTTTCCCTTCCGATTGCATTATTTTACTCCGTGAACGACAGGATGATGACATGACAGACACACAATTCTCCTCCGTCACCTTCTGGCTGTCCTTTGCAAACATACTCGCCCTCCTCCTGCTCGCTCTCTTCTCGACCGTCTCAAGGGCTCAAAACTATCCCATCCGATCTGAAAAGTTTCTTGATGTCCTGGGAAACCCGCAAGTCAAGAAATGGGAGTTTGACACACTTGCCGCGGCAGCGACATTCCAATGCCTTGTCCTCTGTCGTGGCATTGCCCGTCCCGTCAGGAGCATCGATGTGCTGGCTTACCTCGACATGCTCGTTCCCGATCAAAGGGACTTGTGGACGGCGTGGAAGGCGAGAGTAGCTGATCGTATCGTGCATGAGATGGACATCAACTTTGCACCGACGATACCGACGTTTGGTGACGAACGTCAGCAAGGGCTCAAGGACCTCCTCGATCAAGCGCAGTTTGGGTACCGTACGTATATGCGTTTCTATGCTTAGTATGTGCTGCTGTATTCCACCAATTAGTAGACAGCTAACAGCACTTGCATAATAATAATATTATTATTATTATTTAGCCTGAGATCCGATATTTTCTGTTGGTTTCAATTTGGTTACTGATCACTGTCGCGAGTTTCATCCCTGGTTCCGTTATCGCGCACAAAATTATGATTGTGTGCACACAGTATTGCGTACTTGGATACTTGTTACGATGGACGCTTAGTCTCGTTCATTCCATTGCGCAGGGTATCCCAGCCTGGTCGTCAGAGGATCTTTAGATCCTGTAGATCGTAAATCTGGATCCAGGATGTATACTCGTACCACTTCACGACCAGTGACGGGAATCTCAACAACCGATTTAACAGACGGGACACCTCATCCAGCGTCCAAATGACCACGGGCAAGCTACGCCAGCACCTATAAACAAATGCGTCAAAGCAAGCTTCAGGTGTTTCGCGCTCCGAGCTGAAAGCCAGGGGTCTAAAAGCGTTGGTTCTGGCCAAAATGAGGCCAAGAGGTACACCTGTCGATGGAACTTTGTATTCATAGATCTGACAAGATCCAAACGACAAACGTGTATGTACGGTTCTACCGATCTACTTCGCTGGAGTTGGCGTAACCCTTAAACACAATACGCCAGATACATGACAAACAAAACACTCACCCAAACACGAGATCCATCGTACCAATGATGGCTACGGCGTCTGCGAGCATGTGCTAAAAACAAGAGATGGACGGTCAGTCAGCTGTTCACGGACATAGTCTACACCTACTTACGTCTGAAAACAAAGAACATTTTGTCAGTTTCTTCGGTTAAGACGTGTCATCAAGCAGGACTCACGTCTCATCATGAAGTCAGAACCTGCCAAGTGAGCGAATCCCGGCGCACGGATTTTACATCTGTACGGACGGTTCGTACCATCCCTGTGCAATCCGGAACGTTAATCTCATCAATAACGGAATGACGCAAGGTGAAAACGCACGATACAAGGTAGACTGCCATCTCACCCTTGGGTGCTTCTATGGCGCTATAGGTCTCACCTGGAGGAACAGAATAACCCTCGCTGAAGAGCTATCGCATCTGCATGTTAGTAATAAACTTGGGAAGAAAAGATAAAACATACTTTGAAATGGTGGATAAGGGCTTCCATGCTCTCTTTCATAGAAGCACGCGGAGGAGGGACGAGTTTGTTGTCATCGACCTTAACAACGCCCGTGGGCATTTTGTTCAAGCACTACCATAAATTATATCACACGTCATTCAGGGACAGAAATCGACAGGAACAACGACAACCCGTACCTGCTGAATGATGCGTAAACTCTCACGGAATTCTTGGACTCTGCAGAGATACCGGTCATAGCAGTCGCCGTTCTTGCCGACGGGAACGTCAAACTCGACCTAAAACAAGGCGTCAAAAAATATGGTGACGAAGCATAAGTTGACGCGCAGTAGCATCAACATACCTCGTCGTACTTGTCGTATGGTTGTATCTTTCTCAAATCCCAAGGAATACCGCTTCCGCGGAGCATGACACCAGTAAAGCTGTAATCCAACGCCTCCTTGGCAGTCACGACGCCAATACCAATAGTACGTTCTTTCCATATCCTGTTTCCAGTCACGACTTCCTCGATCTCGTCCACGCGTGAACTGAATTGGGTTGCCCATTTGTGAATGTCTTCGAGGAGGCCATGTGGGATATCAAAGGCGACACCACCTGGACGAACGTAGGCTGCATGGAGACGAGCACCGGAGACACGCTCGTAAAACTCCATGAGTTTTTCGCGCTCTTCGAAACCCCAGAGGAAAGGTGTGAGTGCACCAACATCCATAGCATGTGAGAGGACTGCCATCAAGTCTGGACGGATATCTCGTCACTGAAATTCGGGACAAGGGGATACTACGCACGACTGAGAATGCGGGTGATTTCACCAAACATGGTCCGAATCCACTTGGCACGCTCGGGTACTTCGATGTTGAGAAGTTTCTCTACAGCGAGGGTGTAACAGAGTTCATTGGTCACTGCAGAGGATCAATGAATTCCTTGGCAGTCATGTCACCTGTATGAACGACACGAACTCATAGAGACATAATCGAGACGATCAAAGTAAGGGAGTGCTTGTGTGTAGGTTTTGTATTCGATGAGCTTTTCCGTACCACGATGAAGGAGACCGACATGCTGCCAATGGGTGTAAAACGGATATGTACTTTGTCATGCTGGGGAACGCACAGGGTCAGCCCGGAGAATTTCCTCTCCGTTGAGTTCCAGAATCATACGAAGCACACCGTGTGCAGCGGGATGTTGAGGACTGCAGTGCAGTCTGAGCAGCCTTTCCCCCGAGAGCGCCGTAAAACACTCACCCAAAGTTGACTATATGCGCCAGCGTTTTACATCAACAAGTGGAGGAAAAGTCACAAAACGCACCAGTAAAATGTCTCAACTTTGAATCCGCACGTGTACCCGTTTCTGCTAGTATTTCCGCTGCAGACATGCCATGCAGGTCCTCGACGGTGTGGGTGTCGAACGGATTCTTGGGTGTTGACTGGTCCTGCTCAGGCCTCCACCGCGCCGGCGACGTGGAAAAGGTGCGAAAAGTGGTGCGCCTTGGTAGGGCGAGCTGCCGGCGTAGGAGTGCGCTGGCCATCGTCGTGGTCGTCGTCGAGGACGAAGTTGCGGCACAAATCGGTTGTGGCAGTGACGCGGTGAGCGGGCGAGACCTCCCTTCGAGGGGTCGACTCGACTCGCCCTCATACCACGGTGCTCACCATGCTGTGGAGCGGGCTCTTGCTCTTTCTCGCTGCCTCAGTTCTCGCAGAAGAAAAGCCGTGTACGGTGCACGACAGCGCTGACAACTTCTACGACCTGAACCCTCTCAGAGCCAGGTGGGTCGAGCACCGCGGGTGTCGTACTGCACTCGCTTAGCGTGTCTCAGCAAAGACTACCAGTTTCAAACTGATGGCGGACACACGATGTACCTCAATCTATGTGGTAGGATCCACACAGACCCCTGGAACACTGGGCTGGACGAGAGCCAAATCGATATCGCTGGGCTCGTGAGAAGGGACCATGGGGACTTTGTCATTGGGTAAGCCTGGCTCCAACATGGCAGAGAAGTGCATGTTCTCAGTCAACGTGTGACCTGTCAGACAAGTGAATACGACACTGGAGGTCAAGGACGGTGGTTTGCTCCTCCGCCAGTCGGAGGGGTCACCCTGTACCGGAATTGAAAACGAACGAGGCAGTTCCACCATCCTCTTCATATGCGACACGTCTGTTTATTCTGCAGGTGTGATATCGATGTGAGAGCTTCTTGTCTGACAGCTAATGTATGACCGACAGGGAAACCTGTACTTCTCGATCAGTGGCCTTCCGAAGAAGATAGAGCTTGCCACTACGAATTTGAATGGCGAACACATGTGAGGCATTCTGTCCCCCTTGACAACGCTGTAGTTGAGGTGTCTCGCAGTATGCATGTCCGGTCGGAGAACGTGGCTTCATCGGAGGACTGATTGTCCTCTTGACTATCTCGTATGTTTAATCCTCACCGTCTGCTCGGATGCTCATGGTGTTCAATCAGAATTATGATTCTTCTGATGGCGTTCATCGTCATCAGTACCATGTACAACCGTTTCGTACTTCGTCAGAGAGGTTTCGACCAGCTGCCCAAGTTCACCGTCGCTCACGCACGTGAGATCTGGGACGTCTCCTCAGAGTTCCTCTACTCGTTGGTAGATTCTGTCGCTGCCGTCTGGAATACCCAGTCGAGAAGCTTTAGGATCGTAAATCCCGCCTCGCACCATTGGACGTCTAGAGACGAGGAGGAAGCACTCAGAGCTGCTGATCCCCTCGAACCGGACCCAGAGGAGGTCCGTGGTGGGGACCGAGGGGCTTTCCGTTTGTAGGATCTACACTATCATTTCCAGTCCGATATCCATCCTATTACGCCCAAATACTACCTTCTAAATCTGGAATTGATGGCATCACAGGCCTCGCCTTATGCCGAGCACTTTTCTGCAAAATGGTATCTATGCAAATGGAACCGCAAATATCCAGCTTTCTAGACTCACAAGGACTTGTAATGCGTGGTACACAGTCCACATCTGACTGGTGTTTAACATTGGTCATTTCTGTTCAAATTCCTAACGCAACTCGTCACCGTTGTCCTGACCAACGTGTAACAGATTTTGGAAACAATATTGTACATGAGAGCATCAAATTAGTTACCTTTCCTACGAATCACGTACAGAGCATGCATACACGTCCAGAAAAGCAACTTCCGGTCGATAGCAAATGAAACAGTCTTAAACTACTAGTATCCGCGCACGGGGATGGCACCACTTTCTTTGGCACTCTCCGTTAACGCAAGATATTCTTCAAACAATTTGGGTTCCTCGAGCTTCTTTTCCTTTAGAATATTCTGATTGAAGAGCGTCGACTTGCTGGTCCACTCTACATTCTTGCCCCAAATCTCGAAAAACTTAACCAGCTTCTCTTTTTGTTTAGTAACCAGGAGATACTGGTATACGGCTTTCCATGCGCTGTCAAGTGCGCCGACGACCCAGCTATACAATAGTATTAACAAGGGTCAATCCGTATTGTCCTGGGCTGACATCACTCACCCATGACGGGTACTCAAAGCCTCGCCCGCAAAATGCAAACGTTTGTTCGCTGCTGGGCCATTGAGCGAAGTATACAAATCCTCGAACTCGCCAGGCGAGAACTGCACGAATGCACCTGAACAGGAAAAGAACCGTTAGTCAAAGACTGCGGCGAGAATACACAACGGACCCATAGCATTTTTGTCGAGGGTCCAATCCTTGACGTGCATGTCAACAAACTCTTCCTCCAGAAATTTATACGTAATATTGCCACCGTGCGCCTCTGCGAGATTGCGAAGCACGAGCTCCTTGAGTTCCTCTTGCCCTTTCGTGGTACTGAGGGCACCGAGACGGTGTGCGTCATTCACCCAGGTGTAGCTGGCAATGAGCACCTTGCATGGAGGATCATTGGGGTTGACGCCGTAAGACGGGTAGACGATGGTCCAGATGGGGAGATCTGTGAATGATTGGCCGCCAACAATACCCAACTTCGTGGTCCACCAATTCGATTTGAATAGTATCGCGATCTTGATTGAAGGTCCATACTGTAGTGCACGTAGAGCATTCCTTTGCATAATGGTAAGACCAGCTCGGTTCAGGTCGACCATACGAAGGACAGGAAGTGGAAGAGTAGATATGACGTGCCTATAACTTTTAGTCTCATTTCCATTCACCGTAACCGTGATACCCTGGGTTGTGATGGTGTTTCTGGACAAGATATCAGTTGTTAACTCGTTTTCTTCGATCAAAACATACTCAGACTTAGAGAATGTTTCCTTCACGTCGGAGGGAATCTCGTCCTCCGAGATGTCGCTTCGCAGAGAAACCTTTATACTGCCTGTGCTAATGGCTGTGACTCTCTTGTTGGTTAGGATGGAAGCACCCTTGTCGATTATGTATTTTTCCATCGTCTTCGTCAACGTCTCCGATCCACCTCTGCGTCGGGTAAGGTATATCGATCTGCATCTGACATCAAGGATAAGACTTACTTGAAACACCTCCAATCGACGTCTCCAATGCCGCTACCATCATCTTCGCCGAATGCCAGTGCATCGAAGACCACTTCTGCCAATGCGCAGTCGTATCCACCACTCCCACCTCCTCCGAGAAGTGCACACCAGTTGATGACGCTGCTAGGAAGGTGCTGGGGAGGAAGCTTCAAGCTATTGCTGGGTAGATACTTCGACGCCATGTATGAGCGAGCAGAGTGCGTGTCGTTTGCCTTCAACACTTTCCATCCAGTCTTCGTGTTGTTTCTAAGATCGTTGATAATCATCCTGACGAACGGATTAACGACATCGCTATTAATAGCATCTGCGCCTGCTCGAACGTAATCGGCCCCTACGTTCATTTGGCTAGCAGCGAAAGGTCCCTTGGGTCTGCTGGATATCTGTTCACGAATACCGTTGAAGTAACAGAAACCCGGAGTGGAACCTTCGCGAACGGTGTAGTAGTAGGGAATGAGTTTATCCTTGAGGCGGTCTTGGCCTTTGTTCAGCGGGGGATAGTCGATCAACTTTGCTAATCTCTTCATGAGTCCATTCTTGTATTTTTCATTAGTATCCTTCTTCGGAAGTGGGAAGCGCATGGCTCCTTCTTCCTAAAATATAGGATACGATCAACGCTGAATCATTAGTGAAAGATAAAGATCACACATAATAATCATAGTCACCCCCTTTCGGGAATTTATAGGTTGAAATGCGACCACCGACACGGTTTGTAGCCTCGAGAATCTCGTACGAAATGTTTAGGGAATCTAGAATCAAGGCGGTATAGAGACCGCCGACACCAGCGCCAAGGATCCCGACCTTCGTTGAAGGCACAAAGCGTAGTACCTCGTCAGAGACATCGAAAGCATCAGGAACGGTAGGGTCAGGCTTTAAATGAGGAAACTGTTCAAAGAACGCAGCAAGATGGTCTTCGATGATGCATTTGCCGTAGAACGCGAAGGGATCACCGTCGAAAGCCATGGCGAGTATGGTCAAGGGTAGTTACAGTGAGCACTGGAAAGAGACCTTGCAATGGGGGCTTGGCCTCCGAGGTTCAGAATGAACAGTTTTATATAGGTCAAAACTCTGTCTGGAGGACAAACCTTGGGTCGTAGTGCAAATTTCAAACATGGACTTCGACGTCTCCGTCGGGTGGTACACGGAGACCCGATTCCGCAGAATCACATTTTGGAAGATCAGTGAGTCGATATGTCCTGTTTGGGATCCTATTAGGTCCTAGGCACGACCACGAGTGCTGGAAATATAATCCCGGTGACAGTTCCTAAATCAGACTGAAATTAACACAGAAATCACCCTCGGACTTGACACGTGGCGATATCTATGTGCAACGAGTGCCTATGAACAAGACTACTGAGATACTGACTCACCAGTTGTTCAAGCTGAGTGTTGTTGCTTAACATGAGCTGCTAGTAGTTTAGTTGGCACGTGTTCATACAGGCTGTGCATCTTGTTGACGAACAGATGTCGTTTGCTTTTACTATGATTAGAGTATCAAGTAAGCACCAGGTAATTCCTCTCCTTGTGATGACGAGTCAGTCGACCAACCAGAACTCACAAATTGTGCCGAAGACTCGTCAAAAACTTGTCGTGATAATACCGTTCGACCGATATGGAGCATGGAGCCGAATCAAGGAACTTTTAGAACACACCACAGCCTAATTTGACTGACCACCTTTTGCACGACTTTGCTTACCCACTTCATCCTACGCCATAAATGCATCTGTGAAACAGTACATGATTATCAGTGTCCCTCTTTTTCGTTCCGGAGTGGGGGATGTCTGATCGGTTGGTGTACGGTATGTAGGCATTGCCAGTACTCTTCTTGCATACACCCTTGACACGACCATGAAATACGTAGCACACCGTCCAGGGCCGTCTGACTCTTTGGTGTTCACACGAAAAAAAAAGAACATTGATCGTTCTCGTTCAGCAATGCGACTTAGCGCTTCCAACATGGAATGCTTCAGATCGGTCCTGACAACTGATTTTTTGGATCATCGAACATGAGAAGATTAGCCCTATCAGAACTTGGTATGTAGATCATGCCAAAATCGCCTTCATTGCGTTATCATGTACAGACTATGTATACACGTCCAAGAAATTCCGAGAGATGGTACATAAAACAATCTTAAACCTCCGAGAAGATTCCGCTTGCTTTGGCATTCTCCATTAATCCAAGGTGCTGATCAAGTAGGGTAGGGCCCTCAAACTCCGTGGAAGTACCCTGGTCGACATTGACGAGCGTCGGTTTGCTGGTCCACTCTACGTTCTTACCCCAAATCTCGAAGAACGTTTTCAACCTCGCCACTTGTCTAGTAATCACGAGATACTCGTATACGGCTTTCCACGCGCTGTCCAGTGCGCCAACGACCCAGCTATACAGTTGGGTCAATAATGGTCGCTCCGCATTGTCCTGATCTAGGTTCACTCACGCATGACGGGTGCTCAAGGCCTCACCAGCAAAGTGCAAACGTTTGTTCGCTGCTGGGGTATTGAGTGAATTATACAAATCCCCGAACTCGCCAGGTGAGAAGAGCGCAAATGCACCTGAACAAGGAAAAAATATTCAGTCGAAGATGGCAAGAGGGATTTATAACGGACCCATTGTGTGTTTGTCAAGATTCCAGTCTTTGATGTTCATATCGACAAACTGTTCCTGAAGATATTCGTACGTAATAGTACCTCCGTGTGCCTCTGCGAGATTGCGAAGGACGAGCTCCTTGAGTTCTTCCCGCCCTTTTATGGTACCAAGAGCACTGAGACGGTATGCGTCGTTCACCCAAGTATAGCTGGCGATGAGCACGTTGGATGGTGTTTCAGAGTCGACACCATAAGACGGGTATACGATGGTCCAGATGGGGAGATCTGTGAACGATTGACCGCCAACAATACCCAACTCCGTGGTCCACCAATTCGATTTGAAGAGTACCGCAATCTTGACTGAAGGCCCGTAGGCCAGCTGGCGCAGAGCATTGCTCTGCATGATGGTAAGACCCGCATTGCTTAGGTCGATGGTACGAAGAACGGGAAGTGGAAGGGTAGATATAACGTGCGCATAACTTTTGGTCTCAGTTCCATTCACCGTAACTGTGACACACGGGATTGTGACGGAGCCTCTGAAGGAAAGGTAAGTCATGAACCCGTCTTCTTCAATTACAACATACTCAGATTCAGAAAACGTCTCTTTCACAGCAGAAGGAATCTTGTCCTTCGGGAATTCGCTTGGTAGGGAGACAGTCATGCTGCCTGTAGCAATGGCTGTGACCTTATTGTGGAGTTGGATGGTAACGCCCTGCCCCTCGATGTAATCTTGCATCTTGCTCGTCAACGTCTTCGATCCTCCCCTGTATTGAATATCGAACCGCTGGCGTTTAACATCAAGGATGGGACTTACTCAAAGCACTTCCATTCGACGTTTTCATAGCTATTATCATCGACTTGGGAGAATGCTACATCATCGAAGACCACTTCCGCAAGTGCGCGGTCATATCCATTAGTCCCTTCTCCGCCGAGAAGTGCGCACCAATTAATGACACTGCTAGAAAGGTGCTGGGGAGGAAGCTTCAAGCTATAGCTGGGCATATACTTCGACGCCATATATGAGCGAGCAGAGTGCGTATCATTTGCCTGTAACACCTTCCATCCCCTCTTCGTGTTGGTTCTAAGATCATTGACGACCATCCTGACGAATGGGTTAAATACGTCGTCGTTAATAGCATCTGCGCCTGCTCGAGCGTAAGCGACGCCCACGTTCATTTGGAGAGCACCAAAAGGTCCTTTGCGTTTACTGGACACCTCCTCACGAATACCGTTGAAGTAATAGAAACCTGGAGTGGAACCTTCGCGAGCGTTGTAGTAGTAGGGTATAAGCGTATCCTGGAGGGGGTCGTCGCCTTCATTCAACGGCTGATAGTTGATCAACTCCCCCAGTCTCTTCATGATCCCATTCTTATAATTTCCATCAGCATCCTTCTGCGGGAGCGGGAAGCGCATGGCCCCTTCTTCCTGAAATACAAAATACAATCAACGCTGAATTATTTGGTGAAAAGGACGAAATGGCGCACGTAATAATCGTATGTCCCCCCATTCGGGAATTTATAGGTCGAAATACGACCGCCAACACGACCCGAGGCCTCGAGGATGTCGTACTCGATACCGAGAGAATCGAGAATCAAGGCAGTATAGAGACCACCGACACCAGCGCCAAGAATCCCGACCTTCAACCGAGGTAAAAAGCGTAGTACCTCATCAGAGACATCGAAGGTGTCGAGTTGTGTAGGGTCAGGCATGAGCTGAGGAAACTGTTCAAGGAAGGCAGTATGATGGTCTTCGATAATGCATTTGCCGTAGAACGCGAGGGGATCACCGTCGAAAGCCATAGTGAGCTCTTGAAAGGAGTTTCACACTGATATCTGGGTTGTGGATCAAAGGGGTATATATACGTCAAACAGTATTTGGACATCCTTTTTCGGGAGACTGATGGGTCGATATCGGTTCGACAGAATGGAAGTGCAAAGAACCTTCTATCAGAATTGAAGCCATGAGCGGCGAAGATGTAGTCCCAGTTCCGAGTCCTATAGCAGTTAGGACCATGCTGGGCGCAACGCAACAATGTGACCAAACCTGATACAGAAATCCTTCTCCAACTTGAATATGGGTGATGAGTCCACAGGTAAAGAACGGTTATGCTCTATGGGACTGCCAGAGCTGCCAACTCACCAGTGGTTCAAGTTGAACGTGGCGTAACAAGGAGAGCTGGAATTCACTTGATGTCAATACATTCAACACATGATGCTCATGCGAACTGTGCGGCAATAAGGAGCTGATCTTTTATAGCAGATGAGCTGGTTTGTTTGGCATTATCTTTTAGTGCTCCCGTAATCTTGCAAACTCTTCGCGTTCTACACCATAAATGTACCTATGAGGTCTTACCTTTCCTAGAGTCGGGTACATGAAAGGCGGCTTGATCAAATTTCCTTTGATAGGCCTAATTTACAGATTAAAAGGCCTACCAGAAGTCACCCATTGGGTTAGGATACACTTGCCAGGTATCCTATTCGTATGTGGACTTGATGTGGACAGTCGAATACTACCTCCTAAATTAGGAGTGGACGGAATCAGCCGAGCCACAACGTTTTCCTCCTCATCACATGTACCCATCATGACCAGAGACATCACATCATCGAAAGGACCGCGCAAAGCTCGTTCGTTCTCAAACAAGCACCAAGATCGAGCACACAGGAAAGCCCAAGGCAAAGGCAAAGCGCGTGCCATCAATGACGTGTACGAATATGCCCCATCCAAAGTCCGTCGCGCAAAGGTCTCACTCTCGTTGGATCGTCACGAGACAGAAGGACGACGATATGGCTCAGATGACGACATTAATTCCGGTGGATTGGGTCAAGAAGTGATGGAGAAGCTCCGTGCGAGGATGATGCGGGAGGATGAGGACGAAGATGGGAACCGGCGCGTGGACAGCGAGGACGACGAGGACATTGATAGCGATGATGCGTTCGAGGAGAGCGATAGGAACGAGTTTGCGGGTTCGGGGTTCGTGCGCAAAGTGCGTAGACAATATCGTGTTTCGTCTCGTCGATCTATCGTTGACCGCTGGTCTCGTTTAGGGTGCCAAAAGAGGCGTTACGCACAAACAACATGTAGAAAAGGAGGTCAACCTCAGCGAGGACTCTGATGTTCGGTCAGAGGATTCTCGATCACACTCGGAAAACAAGGACGCGAGTGAGGACGAGGGCGAGGAGATGGACGAGGAAGCTTCAGGCGAGTTCTTTGATGTCCTCGATGTTTTCGACGGACGTGCAGACGTAGAAAACGACGGTCACACGCCTCCCCATGTCGACAAGGAGTTGCAAGAAGTACAGACAAAGGATATCGTTGTAGAAAACGAAGAGTGGGAAGGGACACAAGATGCAGACGTAGGTATGAATAGGGTTGCGTCTGAAGACGAAGTGAGAGATGAAGACCAAGAGGATGAGGAAGAAGACAGCGCAATCGACGAGGACAACGAACTACGCATATCTGCTTCCGACTCTGAGGATCCCTCACCCGCAGCCCTCGCCAACCTCGAAACCTTCCTTTCAAACCTCGAGCCCGCTGCATCCTCCAAACGAAGGCCAGACGAGGTGGCAGAACCCGGTCCAAAGAAACGTCGACGTATTACTGATTGCACTGAAGCTGGTGAGGAAAGCGAGTTTGGGGTTCGAGGTACATACATACGTAGAAATCATTTGTCTATTATCCTGATTTTTATACAGGTTCGAGTACTCTCAAGCTAGACGACCTCCTTGCCCCTCTCGCATCTTCTTCCCTTGTTGCCCTCAAGAAGTCGACGAAACCCCTCACGTCGTCTAGCTCGAAAACGAAGACACTCTCTGCACCGCTACCCCAGCGAGCACAAGAACGTCTCGATCGGGAAGCTGCATATGAACAAACGAAAGAAGAGGTGGACAAATGGTCAGCTACAATGAAACGCATCAAAGAGGTACGTTGCCCCAACTCACCATTCCACCATAGGCAAACATATATCTGAACCTTCTCATAGGCAGAACATCTCAGTTTCCCCCTACAAGCCGAGAAACCGAGTCGTGTCTCTAACCTTGAGCTCGCAGCCAAATTCACAGTAAGCCATTTTGCATCCCCGTTAGAAAGGGTGATACTTACACTCACCCTTACAACCTTTCCCCGTCCAGCCGTCCAACGAGCTCGAATCTGCCGTCGACAAGCTTCTCAAATCCGCACAGCTACGTGATGAAGACATCGCACACACGGAAGCTCTCAAAATGGCCCATCTCAGCACGGAAGAAGTCGCCACGCGTCGCGCCGAATTGCGCATGATGCGCGAGCTGGTGTTCCGGGCGGACAGAAAAGCGAAACGAATCGCCAAAATCAAGAGTAAAACATATCGACGGATACGGAAGAAGCAGCGTGAGCGGCTGGATAGTGGGAATGAGGACGCGGAGGAGGGTGGAGAGGATGAGGAGGGGCGGTTGAAGGCGGAGGTGCAGCGGGCGAGGGAACGTGCGACGCTCCGACACAAGAGTACAGGCAAGTGGGCCAAGGCAATGAAAGGCCGCGAAGGTCTTGACCAGGATCAGCGGCAAGCCATTAGCGAGATGCTCGAGCGGGGCGAGAAACTGCGGCGGCGGATACGTGGGGAGAACAGCGACGACGACGAAAGTGAGGACAGCAAGAGCGACGAAGAAGATCGGGACGAAGAAGCGATCAAACGTGATGCTTTCGAGGGGCTGGCTGCGCTACGAGGAGAGCACGATACGAATCTCTCAGACCTCAAGAGTGGGAGCGTGTTCAACATGAAGTTTATGCGCGATGCTGCCGCGAGACGGGCTCAAGAAGCGGACGCTCAGGCAGAGGAACTTCAAAAAGAAATGGGGTTCGAGATAGTCGGGGAAGACAATAACGACGGGACCGATGCTGTCGCAGCTGCTTCGCCAAGCGATACGACCACAGTGCAACGCATAGGCGGTCGACTCTCGTTCCGACCTGGAACGACACTTGGAGCTCTCAAATCGCTCGGTTCACTGGCTTCGGACACATCCAGTGTCACCCTGCAGTCCGCTGATCTTCTGCAAGACATATCCATCCCCGAACAAATACCTGCGTCAAGCCTGCCCACCCCCAACTCTACTTCTACACCCAATCCCTGGCTCGTACCTACGACGTCTTCCGGTCCCTCTCGGAAGCGAAACGAAGTGCGCGTGCACAAAGATGCTGATGCGTTGGCCAAGGCCTCAAACAAGCTCCAAAAACAAGCCGAGAAACACCCGGACGAGAGAGAACGTGCAAGGGATGACGCGGTGCTCGAGATTGACACGATCAATGTACTTACCATTCCAGAGCCCCAAACCGCAAGTGCGTCGGGGAAGAAAAGCAAGACAAAAGCTAGGGGCAAGGCGTCTATTACTCTGTCTAGCGCTGTGCACGACAAAAGCGATGATGAATCGGACGTCCCGAGCGAAGTCGAGGAACAGGAACGCGCAGTAGAGAGACAGATGGCTGGTAAGGACATTCGGGCATTCCAGCAATGCGACCTGGTCGCACTCGCCTTTGCGGGCGATAATGTGGTACAGGTATGTGGATACCGCTTTTCATCCCATCTCTCAACTTGAACATGCGCTCACGCGACCCGTCGTGGTAATAGGCCTTTGAAGAAGCCAAACGACAAGAAACGGAAGCTGATGCGCCTCGCGAGGTGGATACCACCCTCCCAGGCTGGGTACGTCTCCCCATTCCATCTCACGTCTTGCACCGTATCTCACCTCTCACGCTTCCCGGTCCTATACCGAATCTCATCTCTCATCTCCATCTCGCTCTGTATCGCATTTCACGTCTCGATCTCACGTTGCCCGCACACCCCCGCATCTCCGTAGGGCACCTGGGGCGGCACCGGCACCAAAAAACGACCCCCCAAACCCCACTTGATCAAATCCATCCCAGGCATCGCCCCGACGGCCCGCGCGGACCACGCGAAACCCCATCTGATCATCTCAGAGAAGAGGGACAAGAAGGCGGCCAAATACCTCGTGCGCGAACTACCGTATCCGTATACGAGCCACGCGCAGTTCGAGCGCCAGATGGAGGTGCCTCTCGGGAGCGAGTGGAATACGCGCGTCGGGTTCCAGAGGGGGACGTTACCGCGCATAGTCAAAAAGGTGCGTTGGATCGCGCGCGCGTACATGTGTCACAGTTACAAAACGAGGCGTGGTCGCATTGATGGAGCTGGGGTTTGGGCTGAGAGTCCTGGGGTCTGTGGGGGTGGCTTTGCTATCAGTTGTGGGCGATGCGCGTTACGTTGCCATTACCCTCGTTTTGGGTTTTGTTTTCTATGGGGGTTTCCGATGGTCTGGCGCTGATGAATCGACTCTGTCTAGATGGGTACTGTGATCGATCCGTTAGAAAAGCTATTCTAAGGAGTGCACCGGTGCACCGGGACGCATGCCCACTTTGGAGGTGGGGGATTCAAATCTATATCCGACCTGTCATATCTCAACGCCACAACAACGCATGGCGTACGGTAGATACCAAAGGAGTTTGATTCAGCGATGAACGTATTCATTTGATGCACCCACGTTCCGAACGTTCCGAGTCAGATTCTGATGTCGAATCAGGTATACAAAGTACATCACCACCCGGCGTACATGAATAAAACAGCCAACAAAAGCGGTCTCGGTGATTAAAACTCTCAATAACGTACCATATCCTGTACATTCATACAATGAGCGGCAGCTATGTGAACGAGTCGGGAGAAACAAACGCCACGATAACACCATGAAATGAATCATCCAGTAAGGAAAAAGGAAAAAGGAAACACAGCTTGGTAGATTTGAGATGAATCGTCTACGCCTCGTACGATGAATTACCAGTATCTCGGGTCGGCGCAGTGTCGCCGAGGACGGTTGCCCCCCCGGACGTGGCAAATCGACATGGTCATCGTTGCCTTGTCATATTGGTCGCCGCTACGCTGAGAGATGTTGGTCGCCGTTTAATCAACCGACCAGTTGATCGCGCCGTTTGCTTGGGCGTCGACGTCGATATCGGCCCGGTAAGCCATGCGCACGCACTCATCGGACGATGGCCCCCTCGACGGTTCAGTTCCGCCGCAGTTGTCGTCCTCACCGGCTCTCTCCCGGTGGCGCCGACCAGTGGCGCAGAACTAGACTCTTGTCCAAAAGTCGACCCCCCAGCATCAACGCCGGGACCAGGACGGAAGCCGAAACCAACCCCTTGCGCCCGTTCGCGTCCAGGGTCAAGATCATCCGCGCGCGCAAGCCCATGTCCGACAACGTCATCGCGCCAGGAGCACATCTTGTCGTATACCCTTTCTCGACAAAACTGACCTAGTTTGGTCCATGCGCGTCGTCGATACCCGGTCCGACCACCGTCTCGGTCTTCAACGTCCGACGGGACACGTTGATGTCGAAGCAGGGCGGCCGGATCATCTACCGTACGCCTCTTCTTATCGACCGTGTCCCCGCGCACGCGTTTGTCCGTCCAATGCGCACCGTCGACGCGAGCGCGTACATGAATGCCGTCAACGAGAGACGCCTGACAAGATAACACCCCGCCCAAGGAATGCCCGCCATGTCGTGCCCCAACTCTATCAAGAGCCCTCGCGCGCGTCTTGCCCCTAAATGGCATCCTCTGGTCTCGGTCTTTTTCGGCCAACTGACACCGACGGCGCGGAGACACGTCCCTATCTCCGTCGACACCGGGACCCGTCCAGGGTGGAACGTCAGTGCTCGAGACGCGCACGGGAGAAACCGAGTTCGATGCCCCCACCATGACGCGATAGCGCCAGTGATCGTTTTTGCTCTTGTCTGGCGATGGTCCCTCGAATCGAAACGAGGGCAAATCAAACCTTGAGCTTGCCCTTGCATCGTTCCTGTCCCGCGCCTGTAATGGAAGGCAAGGTACACTGTAGATGAGTCAGGTGGACAGGGTCAACCAAAAATGAAAACGAATAGTAACAAAAAAGGATATTGACATGCGCTCTGATAGTCCATTTCCGGCGACCTGTTGGTGATGGAACGCGATATGAAAGCACGAGGCAGGTAATCAGACCAAAGCAGTTTTTTTTACCTCGGTGTCAGCATTCTTTACGCAAGGTGAATGTGATGGGCTGAACGTGTCCAGGGCGTCAAAATAAACAGTGCCATCGGACTGCGGAGATTCACGAAATGTATCGGAACAGACAGATATCGTGCCAAGGCAATCAACCTGTGCAGGGCATTCCCGTCAGGGTTGGGACTTGATTCATGAAGATAATGAAACACTCACCAGCGGCGTCGCAGAGCGTGTGTGTCCCCTTTCGTCAGACACAACCAATGCATCTGGATCATCCATGTCCCTGAAATATCCAGAAACCTGTGTGGAAACGGTTCAGCACAGACATCACACGACGAGACCGCGAAAACATAACTCTTCTGTCACGCGTGCAAGCCGACCGCGAGGTGAAGAAGTCGCTCGAAATGGCGTTCCCAGTTTCATCGACTGCTACACGGTTGAGGTCTGTCAATGTAGGGACCTAGTAATACGAACGCAAACGCTCACATCGGGCTCCCAAAAGTTCGTGGGCGATGGTACTTGGAGGTAACGCCGACTCTGGTTCGTGGATGGCGTCCGTCGCCCGTTTCCAACCCCCTGCATCTGCGTTCCCCCACGTTCACTCGTAGGTGACGCCAGAGACCAAGGCGTGTGCCCCGGCCTACCAGTAAGCGCCGAGTAGAAACCTGTCACCCAAAAGGCGTCAGTCTTTCCCATCCAACATGGACACGTCACTAGACCGCACTATATTCGTGAGGAAACTTGTACAGAGGATCTGGCGGTGACGTCGGGATCTCAAACGACTGTCAAGTTCAAAAACGTGAGTCGTCGAATCCCGAGTTGGACGTCGTCCCACATAGGAGGAGACGAAAAAGTGTACTCGCCGGTTTTGGTTTGACGATCAACTTGATGGTTCGTCTGACCTTGGGCAATGTCATGTTCCCCGCCGAGTTCAACGTTCAACTATGGACTAGTACTTGGTCAAGTTGACGACTTTTATTTGATAATGGCATCAACGATAACATACATCCAGAATTCCAAAACCGACAAAAGAAATGAATGTCTGTCTCACAACTACGAGTTCGGTAGATCCTCAAACCCGACCGACCTCTACTCCTTTAGAGACTCCCTTCTCTCGAGGAAGAAAGAAAATGACGCACGACGGCCCGTGCGCCTGCTCAGCATCAAAACGACACCTCACAGCGAGCCGACGTGGTCCAGTCGATGTTCCACCAACGTAACGGGCCCTTGTCGTAGGGATTCCGAAATCAAGGGCCCTGACTAGTTGATGGGTATTCGCAGTGCGAGTGGACAGTCTAATCGTGCGATGGATGGCTTCCTGTCGAATAGAAAGTCGGGGCGTTGTCTTCACAAATGGAATAACCGCGAGGAGGCAGAGAACATTCCAGACCAATTGGCATACACATGCATGGAGGGCGAAAAACATTCAACAACGACTGTATAGTCGATGACTAATTCGCTCCCGCGCATGCGCGCACTGCATAATTCCTTATTAGGCAAGTATCGTCATGGACATCCCATACCACAGGATATGTGGTGCCAGTCATAAGGAAGGGAAAAGAAAAGATAACTACCAGTAACGAGCACTCCACGGTCCTTCCATCACGCTTGTACACCCGTCCCGCCTTCATGACAAAGCGGATGCTCTCCGTGGACACCGCGCCTTCGAAATCCCCCTCGAGGTCCCATACGTCGCAATCACATCCGCAACGAACCCCCGTCGAATCGCGCCAAACAGCACCTCGTGGTCCCCCTGCCACACCTCGTCGCCTGTGCCCAACCACCTCCCACCCCATCGACCGCACGCAGGCCCACCCACCGAGCGTGGTCCATCATAGCACTTTGCGCCAGTCCGCGCCCAGCCGCACCATCAATGCCATCTCGAGCGCGTTGTGCCCATGCGCAAACATGCCCCTGTCCCCACCACATGCAATGTTCTCCATTCCCTCCTCGAGCGCTGCCTTGAATGCCTCGGATACGCGCGCCCACGGTCCTCCTGACTGGCTCGATCCCTGAGAGAGGGTGTAGAACGCCGTGAGCGTCGGCACCCACGTTGTCTTGGACCGCTTGAGCGAACGGAGCACCCAGCGTGCGCCGCCGTCCGCATCTCCATCTGTACCCATGTCGGAATCTGTAGACTGCGAGAGAATGTCATACCCATGTTCGATAGAGTCGACACCCAGTGCCACCAGTCTCTCGATCGTCTTCCCGTTTGTCGCATGCGCCGCCACCTTGACCCCCTTACATGTGCGCACTCTGTATCATCGCCCTCAGCTCCTCTTCGACAAACGTGTTCATTGACACCCGTCCCATCTCCATGGAGACACCACCCATCCTCGATCGCACGCGGTAGTCTACATTCAAACGAGAGGCCCATCAACGATCCATAATCCCATTTCCAAGGAAAAAGTGTAAGGAAAACTGAAGGTGAGCGGAGATGAACAGTCTAGACCTCTCCCAATGAGGATTTAAAAGGACGCCACCTATTCAGTTCGATCCACTGACCTGCATATATCAACCCCCCCGATTTGCAAAAAAAAAAAAAGATATTGCAACACACAGCCCAAGAGCGCCATCATTCCCCGGTGAAGCGAAGCGAGGAGGGGGGGGAACGTGTATCAGAGGAAGCACGACCCCCACCGCGTGTCGATGGGGCATGGACGCCGAAGCTCGTGACCGAGAAACCCGTAGACGTTGCGCAAGAACCCAGCGAACGGACGTCACACAAGACGTGAGCAAATGGAACCTTGTAAATGCCCGCACACATGCACATGCATACCTTGACCCAATCGAGCACCTGCACCAGTCTGTTGACGGACGGTCTTGACACATTCGTCACGTCCGTCCGCGACCTGCGCACCCGTGATCCCATCAATGCCTTCTTTTGTCAACGTGGATAGCGCTCTTGGGCCCTGTGCGATGTAGTTGATCAGCATCCGTTTATCCGCATCTCCCCTCGGCCGATCAGCGGACTTTATGCGATCACAAGGTGGGAATAGAAAGAAGACCCTGGTGGCGTACGACACAAGCGGGGCCAAGGGGAAACGCGAAGCGGAGAGCAAGAAGTCTGGAAGCCTGAAGAAGGGGGGAAAGGAATGATGAAGATGGACGGACGGGAATCCAAGAGTTTTCCAGAGATTACAATTGGAAAAAAAAGCGAGACATAAAGGCATACCGTAGCAGCCTGTGGGCACGATCGCGCGGGAGGCACAAAAATACCTCGGGCCGGGAATGAGTGCGTCGGACGCTGTGCCCTGTGCACGCGTGCTGGAGCAGGAGCGGGGGGACGTAAACAGGACGTTAGGGCGGGCTAACGACGTCGAAATCAGGGTCAACACCGATAAGCGAAACACGAAAAGTGGCGGGCTTCGCACGTGATACGTTGGGAAATAAGGACTCGACATCGAAAGCGTACACGGACGCATACATACCGCACGGTCGTGAACCCCGCCAAGAGTGTCCGCCTGGCGTGCACTGTCGCCTGGATCGTGCGTTCAGCGAGGGACTCCTTGGTCAGTTGGTCCTCCCAGGGCGTCTCTGCATACGGATGGAGAAACACTGTCGTCGTATGCCCGTGTGTCAGACTGCAATATATGCGGTGGATAGGATGAAAACGCGAAGCTCACGATGGACGTGTGCATCGACAAACCCGGGTAGGACCGTCAATGCGCTCGAATCGATCACCTCGCCAGGTGATCAGGGTGAGCAAGACGATGGGCCGCGTGCTCGACGTATCCCCCTACAACCCAGATGCCCCTGGCGCCCAACGCGCTGCCTCTCCGCCAACGTGAGCGTATACGAATCAAATAGCCACCCTACGATGATGTCGACGACAGAGTCGGACGCTGCAGCCTCCATGTCAATGGTCTGCATCAGATCGGATTAGATGGCATAGTAACCATCACACACGTACCAACGGCTGGGAGGGGAATGGGCCACGACTCTGCTGGGGTTTTGGTATCGCCATCGCTCGGCGTGTCCGAGTCGAGAGCGTCGCGGGGCTGCATTAGCGAGTCCAAACAGTCTTATCAGTGGATCGATGTATCAACAGAACCAGGTAGGGGTCATTTTTTGCTCGTGCACATATCCTATTCGAGTTCGCTCGGCGTTTTGCGAAGGGTCTCGAGATGGCGCAGCGCCGACCCCCATTATATACCAACGTTAGTGATCACTTTGTCGATCCCCGCTGTCATTCAAAAAAAACAAAAAGACACACGAGAGTGAGCAAGAGATGAATAGAAAGAGAGAGCGAGCTCGAAAGAGACGCACCCGGACAGATCGATAGATCACCCTCCACTCTGGAACCCCCACAGGACGTCAAACGATCCCGATACGTCCCTCCAGCCGCAAGACAGTACGACTCGAGTAGTCTCGACCGACTCCGACTCCGACTCGAGTGAAACCCAAACTAGACGTGGAATGTAGAACACCAGACAACCCTTTTCAAACACGTCTCATCTCGGTGTCGCCCTCCGCGACACGTGGCACCACATAGCCGATGACCAATTCGCTCCCGCGCACCTCTCTGCACCGCCATCATTCTGCATCGGGCAAGTATCGTCAAAGCTGTACGATTTCATGACATGTCCTCGCTGAACGGCAACATATGCGATGACAGTATCAACCCAAACGTAAAAACAGAAAAGGAGACAGAAGAAAAAGGTTTGGTCATTTGCAACCAACACGCGTATTTACCCGTCCCGCTTTCATGACAAAGCGGATGCGCTCCGCGGACACCGCGCCTTCCTCGCGGTCTCCACACACGTCGTAATCCACATCCGCAGCGAATTCCTGTCGAATCGTGCTAAAGGGTGTCTCGTTACCTACGCCCGACCGTACAGACCTCGTAGCACCCCCTGCCCTTTCCATCCTTTGAGAGCGTGTCCCGCCTTGCGTCAATCTATGCTCAAAGGTATCATCAAGGTTCGTTGTGCGTCAGCATCTACGTCGTCTTGGACTGCTTGAGCACACGGAGCACCCAGCGTGCGCTGCCATCCACATCCCTATCCTATACGTACTCATATCCATACTCGTACCTATACCCATGTCAAAGTCCATAGGCAGCGAGAGAATATCATATCATGTATGATCGAATCCAGCCTCTTTATCGTCTCCGTTCGTCGCATGTCACCACCTTGACCCTACATGTGCACACGCCCCCATCATCGTCCCCAACTCCTCGTTCAGCGTGCATCGACGTTCGCCCTGTCTCCGCGGAGACACCACCCAACCTCGATCATACACGGTCATCTCTATTCAAACGTGGAGAACCCCTTTACATCAACGATCCCATTCCATACCCAATCCAAAAAATAAAAACAACAACGACACAAAAGGGAAAAAAAAAAAGGAGCATGAGCGGAAATGAACGCCAGTCTAGACCACGCCGAACGAGAACAATTAAAAAAAAAAGACGCCGCCAGCGATTCAATGCCACTTATTGACCTATCCCATCCAAAGTGCTAAACGAGTAACAGCATTGAACGTTCGAGCGGCGACATACACAGCCCGAGATCGCCTTCACTCCTCAGCGAAGCGAACAGAGGAGGGGGCAACGTGTATCAAACGAAGCATCGTACAACTCCCCACGGTGCGTGTTGCTTGCGACATGGACACCAATGCCCGTGATCGAGAAACACATACATATGTACCCATCCACGAATAGACCACACCGTCACAACAAACGAATGCACACATGGGTTACCCCGTAAACGCCCATACAGACGTATACATACACGCCTGGATCTCATCCGCTGCCTGCCTGCGTCCCAGGCCGCATCTAGGGGGAGAGGACAGAGGACAGCCTTGTGCGTACATCGCGTCCGTCTACCCACGCGTGCCAGCCTTGTGAATCCGTCGGGTGCCTTTTCATCGCCATCGACACGGACAGCCAGTGCGATGCAGTCGATCAGACATCTCTCGTGTGATCATTGGCTTATCCACCTATCCGCATCCCCCACCTCGGCCGATCAACGGACCTTTTGCGATCATAAGGTGGAAATAGAAAGAAGCACCCCCTGGGTGTACGACAACGAGCGGGGCCAAGGGGGAAACGCGAAGCGGGGAATGAAAAAAGAAAAAGAGAAAAAAAAAAAGAGTCTGACGAAGAAGAGAGAGGGGGAGAAGGAGAAGCATGATTCATGATTCGTGATGCAGGACGAACCGGACGGATATGAACCCAAGAATCGTCCAGAGCTCCAAGGCATGTGGGCTCGCCAATTGGAAAAAAAGTGGGACGTGGGGACGTACCCGCAGCGGGCTGTGGGTGCGATTGCAGGAGGCACAAAAATACATCGTGCCAGAGATGGGCGCGTCGGACGCAGTGCTGTGCGTGTGTGTGCTGGAGAGACATTTGAGGAGGGCGGCTGCGCCCTTGTGCACCGTCGGAGGTTACTTTTGAGAAGGGGGTGAGCAGGGGAGGTAAAGGGGACATCAAGGGGCCCTGACATGCCAACGACGTCAGACTCTGTCCACACGGCAACGACGGGAAGGGCCCGTGACGGCCGATAAGCGATACACGAGCAGGGGCGGGCCACGCACGTGATCCCGTGCTATCGTTGATGCACGACCATCCCGACAATGACGATGCATGATCCATTGATGCGTGGGGCCCGCTGAAACACAACGGAGCATATCTACCATATGGTCGTGAACACCGCCTGGTGACCCCTTGGTCAGCTGGGTCCATCGCCATGCCAGCGAACTGGAGATTGAAGGGGACAACCTCGTGAGCTCGCACATCCCGCACGAACACGAACATCCCCATGGGGCCTATGCTGACCACACCCGAGTGGAGAGCAGACGTATGGGAGCGGTAACACAGGCCCATCGCGGAGCAGTGCCATCCGCCGATCTTGTCCGTGTGGGCCAATCGTATCCGAGGGTCGAGCCAACCCACGTCCGCGATGTGGGAACCACCGATCCCACCGATCCCCCGCATTTCGCGACCCGTGCGGTGCCCCGTTGCCCTTTCCCGGCGGGCGTTTGCGCCACGGTGGGCAGGTACCCTGATGCGGCCAGCGTCCGAGTCAGCACAAATACAAATGATCGATGCAGCAACAGTCGCGTGGATGCCCGCTGTCACAGCCAGTTGGGCCTAAAAAATAAGGGAACGAATAGGAAGATGGGCGACGACTCCGAGGACATGACGCACCCAAAATCCTACAGAACCACTGCTCGCGTGCAACGTGGATCCCCTTAGTGAAGGTGGTGCCTCAAACACGTCTCAGCCTCAGTTCTCGTCCGACCCACCTCCAGACGTACCATTGGCCAACTGGCCACGTTGAGCCCTTGGCCTCGTCCACCCACGTTCCACCCCTCGGCATCCTAAAGACCATTTCCATCCCGTCTGCGATAAGAGGCTCTAGACCCAACTACAAGACAAGGGGCAACTACTATCATTCGATTCATAATCACATCGCCGAATCGTCCATTCAAGTTATCGGTACATATCGTGTCGTTAAACGTCCATAAGATAAAGAACAACAACTAAAAAAGAAACATATGCAGACAACAACAACAAAAAGGCAAACGTAGTCGTAGACGGAATCTAAACTCAAGTATTGGACACCCAAGCATGGAAAAAAGAAACACGACCAATGTATATATGTATGCAACACGAAGAAAAAAGAATAAAGAGAGACGAACAAACAAAAACCAAACCCAGCGTCGACAAGAACAAATGCTGGGAAGCCAGGGCCCAGCGATCTTCGCTGTGAAATAAACCAAAAAAGAGCACGTCGTTTCATATATGCAGGAAAACCAAAAAAAGACGAAAAGACACCATGTGCAACACGAAATGAGCATGAAAGATGAGGTGAGATCTACGGTAAATGTGTACATGCAGAAATTGCGCGTGATGAGAGGATGTCGGTATCGGGTGGCGTGTGGAGGGGGTATGATATGTACGATACAGATCAAAAAACACATTGAACAAGATGCAAAGGGGAGAAAGAAAAATAGCACAGTCGAAAGCGCGCGTTCATTCACGCTTGGACATGGCGAATGCACCCTCAAACGTCACAGGCTCACCAGGGTGTGACGTCGTCCGCCAGTTTCCTACAAAATTTTGGCCGCCCACGATGTAGCCCGTAAAGACCCAGACACCGAGCGCTGCACTTGCGGGATGTGTCTAGGAAGGACCCAAGTCTGAACTGTGAAAAAGGGATGAGAAGCCAAACGAGAACTCACAGGAACACGTATAAGCGCCACGAGTCCGTCCCATTCGCGAACACGACCATAGAACTTGTAGTGATGCCAAGCCTGGCCGTGCCGATAATCCGTCTAAAGTGATTATCCCCAGTGAGGACGGGGGCGTAAAGAAGGGAGGTAAGGAAGAAGGACGCACCTCGCCCACGAGGACGATATCGAGGATTCCGTTACATTTCCGCGTGATCACGAGCTCGTCGCTGTCGCTGGAACCCATGTCTGCGTCTGCGTCGCAGGAATCCTCGCCCATTGCGTCGTCTTCGTCGTCGGCGTCTTCTGTGCCCTCGTTGGCCAAAACCTCGTCTGCCGCTGCGAGATACCGTACATCGTCCTCGCGAAAGATCATCTCCGACGTTCCTCGGTATTCGCATCCACGACACCTGCTCTCATCGTGCAAGTCAGATCTCCCAACGACGTATTCGTCGTACGTGGAAGACCTCTCCTGACACGTGATAGAAAGGCCATGCTATATGAGACGTCATGGTGCGCTCAGTGAAACGTGATTGGGTCGCATGACCAAGGTACACACCGCAGCCTCCAGGAACTTCGTCGAGCTGTGGAACCATGCGTTTTGGATGCCACCCGAAGCAGCGGGCTGGTTTGGTTCGACATCCATACAATGGTATTCGCGAAGACGCATAAAGACGGGTGCGGCAGTAAGACCGACAGATTGCTCGCTAAACGACGAGGGCATCTGACGTGTTTGTATGACGTTTCCGTAGAAGCCGTCGTCAGGGTGCTAAGAGAACACACGATCGTGAGGTCACGCGAGAAGGTATACAGCGTCGACGGTTCGCACCAGCATCCGGCCTTGCCAAAGACCGCACAGGAGGCCAGGCGTATAGTGTGTGCGTTTGAGGGAGACGGGAGTAAAGAGCGAGGTGCAGTCGGCGAGGCGGTTCCAGTCGTCGTCCCACCGCGCGCTTGGAGCACGCCTTGAGCGCTCCGACGACGACAGGGTGTCGTAGTCTTGGACGTCGTTCCACCATTCCCAGGTGGATGGGGGTATGAACTTGGCGACCTTGTGGTCGTTGAGCTCGTGGACGTCTTCTTGCGTTGGGCCGACTGTGAGGAGGCCGAGCTGGATGGCGTGAGCACGCGTCCTCGGGAGGTGTGGTGGGACGCCGACGGGAAAGACTTCGCGATGAGAAAAGTAGATGAGCTTGGCTGCGACGGAAGCGAGGGGGACGCTGAGCTGGATGCCCTTGTGGTAGAGGGACATGGTGCGAGAAAAGGCAAGATCGCGGTACTTTGAGTACGGGCCATGGACGGTAAGGAACGAGTGGGGCTGTTGCGTGGTGATGGAGGAGAGGGGGAGGGCGTAGTGGACCTGCGGGGCAAGGTATGCGGCATACTGGGAGGCTGTGAGGTAAGTGGAAAAGGAGAAAGGGGATGAACGTACGCGGACAGGCATGAGGACGAAGGGCAAGATGAACCTGGTCATCTCGGCACGTTGTTGTGGAGTCTGGGCTCTGAGGCGGTCTATCGGGCATGTTGGAGGCGGAGAGGAGGCGGAGAGAGAACACGGACCTTCGGTGGTGGTGAGCCAGAGCAGCCAGAGGGCAAGGGAGTTGAGCTCGCTCTCGTTTGGCCAGCCGTCGACGCTGTTCTCGTACAGGCGTTGGCGGACGAAAGCGTCGACAAAGTCGGAAAGACCGGCTACGTCGAGCTGTCGGCGGTTCTTTCCGTCGTTTTCGAGGAGCATGGAGAAGCACGTCCAAAAGGCGGGGAGGACGTCGTCTGCATGGATGTTGCCGCGGCGGACGCACCTGAGGGCATCGTGGTAGGCGCGGAGCTGGGTGCAGAGGCCGAGAGCGTCGAGACGGCCGAGGCGGCGTGCGGGTGCGGACTCGTCAAAGGCGACGCGGAACATGCGGGCGTAGAGGTGGACGTTGGACTTGTAGCTGAGGGCGGCATAAAAGTGCCTGGATGTGAGGAGGAGCGGGAGGAGGGCGGACGGGGGTGCGGTGGGATCGTCGTGGAGTTCGAGTGCGATTTTCTCGAGGAGCTCGAGGGGGAGACGGAGGATGGCAGACGCCATGGCAGGGGGGGAGTGGGGAGAGAGGACGGCGCGGAGAGGGACTGATATATGTAGAGAAGGTGCAGCAAGAGATCACCGCCGAGGCAGCTTACGGTAGATCTGGTCGCAAATGTGCCCCGCACCCGCCAGCGGTTCATTCCACGGCGCAACTGCGCTGTTTTCGCTACTTTTGTGCGCCGCAGAACCCCCCCATGGCCGCGAGCGATGGGAAGATGCGCTACGTAACAGATTCTGTCGGGGAGTCTCGCAAACGCCGTGTCCGCATCTCCGCCCGGCCTTGTCCACCCCCCCTTACCCGGTTCCGCCGGCTGCTCCTTTCTGCCCGTGCCTGGCACCGCCCGCGCCCACGCTCGTCGCCGGCGTCGACGGCCGCCTCGGAGGATTGGCGTTGCTCTTTTCGTGAGATCCCCGCCACAGAACTTGTTCGGCTCCTCCTCGGCTCACCTTCTCTCCAGATCTCTCCGCTGCGGTCGCTGCCCTACACGTGATTCAAAGTTGACTCTGCATCGCCCCAGATGCCGAACACCTCACGACCGTCGACCAGCTCGCCCTTGCTCATCGGATCCGCTGACGTGATCCCCTTCGTCACTGATTGCGTAGGGCTTGAAACCCAACCCATCAGCACACGCGCAGCTTCTCATCGGCCACAGTTTCCTCCTCGCCCAGCTTCAATCATCTGGCCCGTTTCAAACACGTCCCGCACAGCTCAAGAGACCCTTCTGTGGCGTCCCGTGAGAGCGTTCGCAGCAGTCTCCTTTTCAGACACTCTACGGACTCCTCGGCCCGGCTGCCCTCCAAACCGAATCTCGGGCCTTGCACGGTCGAGATCAGCTCTGCGTCCACTCGCACTCGATCAGCGTGCGTTCGGTATCGGTTTGCTTCTCCAAGCCCTTGTCCAATATCCGCTCGTTATGGAGCGACTGGTCGCACCGCTTTGTGACCAGCGATTCATTTCCTTGCCGGGCTCGTCTTCTCTCGCGTACAATCTCACCCCCGATTACAGAGGCTAGCGAAATGGGTTAATTTCCGCGAGCACCCTCGTCTCCGTTCTCCACCAATACGCGTCTTGACGTACTGAAACCCATGCTCATTGGCGTCTCGGCGGGTGGGAATTCCGGTCTATCAATACGATCCCAGTGGTAGACGCCAGGACTCCAACCGTTTTATGCGCCACCCCCTCGTGTGAGCATGGACGACAGATAGGTACAGACAGCTGATCGCCGTCTCTTTACCAGATTACGACGTGGTGTCCCAGCTCAAGTCGTTTCTAGTCCAGATCGGCAGTCTTCGGAGCCGGGTGGTGGAGTTGTCGTTCGGCAGATACTGATGACGCGGTCTCCTGCGACCTGTCTTTCGAGGGCCTACGGCCCTGTGTCACCGTCTTGTTCTGCTGCCAAGCCTTTGCGTGGCGACCAATCGGTGGTATAGCTTCATCTTCATCTCGTAGATTCGAACCCTAGGTATCGTCCCTTTTGCGTTTCATGAATCTTGCAAAATTTCCGATTCATATCTGTTCATACTCGAGTAAACGGCGTTGATGCAGAATGGACGTCGCGACACTGCACGAAAAATTATTTTCCTTTTGAGGACAACGGTACGTTCAACTCTCGTCGCATGCCGAGCGTGGCTCTTTCCTCCCCCCCGGTCGTGGTTCGATGCGTGAGCAACAAAGACGTCGCGAGGACGACATATATATATCGAATCCACTGCAGGGCTTTCTTGTTCGATCTCTACCGCGGATCCCTAGGCTCCGATCGTGACATTGTGACGAGCCAAAGACTGGCATTCAGCACCAGACTGGCCCAGCATCTTCTGACGCATGCATCACATCAGCGCGCATGGATAAGGCTGGTGGGTATCTGATAGTCGAACTCGGCGGCAATGCATCGAACACTAGAGCCTGTCAGACGCGGACAAGGCGTCGGAGGGTGCAAAGAAGTCCTTCCGAGATAGGACAAATCTTCCCCTAAAAAGGAATGTGACTCTCTCCGCTGGGCGATCGTCACATCGGACGGGCCGACAACGCACTCGAAAATCCATATAAAAGACCTGTCGGTCGCGATTTCTTTCTTTCTCTGCCCCACCCACCATCCCCCCCTCCCCAGCGACCATGCAGTCCACCACGACCGCGCAGCCTTTCCTTCCCTTTGCCAACGACTACAGTCCTCCCCGATCGAGGACGACGGCTGCTTCTATTTGGGCCCCGCAGCCTCAGCCGTTGGATTCTGCCTGGCCAAATGCCATCGATTCGTTTTCTCGTGACGCAGAGAAAACGGCCCCCCGTCCGCAGAGGGGACTCCGAAGCTTCAATCCGATGTTTGGCAGCGAAGACGTCTTTGGTCCAGTCGGACTCGTCGGCCCACCCCGCAAAAGGGACATTGGCGCCATCGGGGACGGCAGAAAAAGGCAGAGCCCAGAGCTCGACGACGATGCATGTCTGATTTCGTGGTATTTGGGGCGCATATACTCACCCTTTTGGTCGTCTAGCACGTCGAGCAGCTCTTGCGCGCACTCAACCTCAATTCTCCTGCGCCGTTGGCCCAGCAGCCTGCTCGAGGATTGAACAGCGAGACTGCAAACTTGTCGGGCTCTCCCGACGTGTCTCCGAGTTCGACGACATCGGCGCTATTGACGCCCACAGACCTGTCGCCTGCAAAGACCTCGTTTGACTTGAAGATCACTCCTCCATACGAAGTGCCGTCCGCACCTTCCAACGTATTGCCATCCTCTCTCTTGTTCGATCCCGGCTCTCCCTTGAAGACACGCGACTTTTTGTCTGCTATGAATATCCCTCAGTCGCGCCTTTTAGAACCTCCGGTATCGTGTGCGCTGCCTTCGGGTAGCTTTCCGTTCTTTGATCAGTACTTGGAGAACACGTCTCCCGCGCTTGGCACTCAGCCTCTGTACGACAGTGCGTTCCCCCAGCTCGTCCGCCGACCAGACCTGTCCAGTATCTCGTCTTCCACTTGGCGCCACCACCAACTGCCAGAGTGGCGAAAGGCAGAGGAAAAGCCAATGAATGACTTTTCGATTGGCTTACCGGGCGAGGACTCCCTGAGGACGTCTCCCT
Organism: Xerocomus alliaceus; assembly: GCA_038094415.1. Lineage (NCBI taxonomy): Eukaryota > Fungi > Basidiomycota > Agaricomycetes > Boletales > Boletaceae > Xerocomus > Xerocomus alliaceus. The sequence continues at coordinate 35,112 of JBBPUB010000001.1, read as the reverse complement.
CTCAAAACGTCTTTGCACGTCAAGGGTCTGGGAGCATGCATTCCCACGAGGCACGTCACCTTTTTCTTCCATCCAAATTCCGAATGCATATCGATATTCCCATGTGTTTACGCAGCCGATCAACTTCTTGTCGCTTCTCCACCCTTCCTCGTCTCCCCCTTACCATGTTTTCGTAGCACGTATCATCAAGTCGTCGGATCAGCAAGCCTCGATTTTTTTGCAGCAGAAACTCAAGGTTGCTGACTTGGAAGAACGCCACAAGATCATAGATGCCATATGCGCACGCGGCTTTGAAATGATGTCTCATCGGTACCTTTTAATTATTACTCCCTGTTACGATATACAGGACATATCTGACATGGGACTCACATAGATTTGGGAATTGGGCTGTTCAAAGATGTCTAGAGGCTGCTGCAACTGCCGAAGAGCGGCGTAAGATCGTGGGTTGTATGAGGTTCATTCTACGCTCCTGCGTATCGTTTCTCACGTACTGAAAGGAATGAAATTTTGCAGAGGCCGAGTGGTCGAACTGGCAACCAATTGTTACGGATGCCATGTCCTCCAAAAGGCTCTCGACTGCGAAGAAGACATTAGGCTGTTGATCGTGTCAGAACTTCTTCTTGGGGATCCCGCTCTGACGTTGGTAAACAAGCATGCGTCTCATGTTTGGAGCAAGGTATATTCCCGTCGCCAGCGCTTGACTCCCGTCCTGATGAATGGTACCTACCCAGATCATGGAATTGAGCTGGACTCCCCCAGCGCCACCGATTTTCGCTTAGTAAGTCATTTCCGGCTTCTTAGGGTTCTATATGACTTCGGATTCGCCCGCCAGTGTCAATAAATCACTCAAGGGCAAGTGGGCTTCGCTTGCATGTCACGAAACTGGGTCCCTTGTTGTTCAGGTGATACCTCATCATTTGACACCGTCGCGTATTCGTTATTCAGTTTTCCACAGCATGCGTTTGAGAACCTCGAGGAATCCGCCAAAGATGGCATCATCGACGAATTGTTGAATCAGGGATCCGCGGTCTTTGGCGAAATTGCTAAAAACCAATGGGGGTCATACTGCATCCAACACAGTACGTGTCGACGACCAGGCGCATACATGGTGCTGACGACGCGCACCAGTCTTGGAACACGGATCACCAAAACACCGTCAGATGTGTCTTGACCATTTGATTGCCGACTTGCTCGACTACGCCACCAATGAGCAGGGATTCAAGTCAGTCACCAAGGCGTTCAAGGAGACAGGCCCGGAGACTCTTGCAAGGATCGTGAAGAGGATGTGTGAGCCAGCAAAAGGGTCAGTCATACCCGACCCTCTTGACCGCCACGCTGATGAGTCACCTCCAGTGGCCGTCGTGCCATGATTGTTGACCTTGCCTTGTCTGTCACAGGTAGTCAGCTCATTGCGAATGTACTCCCCCAGGTACGTTGTTTTACGTCCCTGACGCTGTGAACAATCCTATCATGTTGCTTCAGGCTGACAAGGATCAACGTACGATGCTTTACGAGTGTATCAGGGGCCATATTGTGACACTCCGTGGGTGCAAAACAGGGTCCAAGGTTATCTGGCTTTTGTACGTCTTTAATTTTTCTAGTACACAACAACATCTGACCCTTGGCGCAGCGACAGGATGGTTCGTCACGATCGTTTGGTTCACCCTAGATGTTGTTGTGACTGACGACCCTACAAGCGCGCCTATTACGGGTACTGAGTTACTCTTTGCCGTCTGTCTCAGCATCAACCATCTTGGTTCATGACATCTTTTCCAACTCCATCTGTCGCCTGAACGCCGGCATTCCGCCCCACATTGGAAACCGAACGAGAATTTACGCATTCCGCTGGCTGAATCATCATCAGCACCGATCTTGCAAGCTTCGCCGCAACGACATCCACCATATTTGATCAAGCATGTTCAACAATTACATTCTTTACGATGATCGAAATTCGCAAATACTCTACTTTGATCCTAAGCTATACTATGTCTCGGCCGCACCGACCTTGTATTCTGCATCGCACGAAAGAACAATCTCCGCATCGAACTCTCGACCATCATTTGTTATTTGATTCATGCTTATTTGCACCTATCCAAGACGTGCGCGTTTCTTCTGCCATTTACCATGCGCCATCAGCTCGATGTCCCTTGCATTGCCCTCTTAAAAAGCTGAAGTACGCTTCATGTTTATCCGATTTCTCGACTTTTTTTCCCGCTAGAATTTGCAGCCATCCTGTCAACCAGTCATTTGCATCACGTCAAGTCCAGCTACCATACTGCATGTCCACAGTACATTTATTCTATCACGCACTGTCATTTGTGTAGTCGCAATATATTGCCGCGAGTGTATTATGTTATGAGAGTCGTCGTCGCGTGTGCATACAGGCAGGGGTATGAATGAGGTCCTAGAATACAAGATGGTAACAAGGAGAATGCGTGAACATGAATACAAACTCTGCAACGTCTTTTGCTATAATTTCATGCCGCCACCTTGGTGGGTAACACTTCCTTTCTCAACACCTCACACTTTATTTCCTGGGCTTCGGCGCGCTCAATGGTCTTTGTCAACTTTTCTTCGCGTTCTTGCATGCGTTGTTCCATCCCGAGCACCAGCAGACGGATTTGCTCCATTTGAGATAGTGTTGCTTCGATCGAAGCTTGTGACGCGACAGGCGGCGAATCAGAAGCTTCTGAAGGCGGCGGCGGCGTTGCCGTCCCGCGATTCAAGAGCGACGTCCCCATTGCGCGCGCAACGACTGTCGCCGACGACGGCGCAATATCCAACACCGTCTACACCATCATCAGCCTCCCACGTCCTCTCCAAAAGCCCAAACAAACAGCCCACACTCACCTGCCAATTCTCGCCGGCCAACCTGGCCAACGCCTGTTCGAGCGCCCTCTCGCGCGTCCGTACGCGTTCTAGTTCGGCCATGCACCGTTCGTTTTCGCGTTGGGTGCCCTGGAGAATGAGGTCTAGATTTTTGTATTCTTTTTCGAGGGTGAGGATGGTGTCGAGGGGTGGTCGGGCTGCGAGTTGGGTCTGGAGGGTGAGGATAGTGGATTGGAGCTGTGCCTGAGCGTCAGCGAGCGAACGAGGGGTTGGAGGGGAAACGCAAACAACGACAGAGCGAGATTCACCTTGTCATTCTCGCGCTCCTTTTCGAGGAGCTGTTTGCGGAGGGTGTCTTCGACGGACGCGGGTTCGGAGGATTCGCGGAGGATGCTGAGGTCGGGGGGGTCGGTGGTGGTGGTGGTGTTGGCGAGGGAGAGGGAGGTGCGGGGGTAGGTGCGGACGCTCTGTGCGCGGCGCATTGTGTGCGGTGTGCGACGTGGGAGGTGGACGAGGGCGGGGGGGCGAGAGCGAGCTAAGAGTATACAGTAAGTAGCACGCACCCACCGTGATTGGAGTGAGTGGCGTCGACGGTGTCGAGTCGAACTGGGTTTGGTGGCGCGGTGGAACTGTTTGACGCGAGGCACGCGTTGTTGGTGTGGCGGTGGCGTTTTTCGAGGGGTGGGACCCCGCGCGTTGGCCTGGCAATGCAAAGGACGAGTGGGCTTTTTGGCGTCTCGACGTTCCAGCGGTGGACAGACGGTGTGGTTTGGAGGAGTGAACATGAGACCTGCTTGTGTTGTCGTCACACGGACATGGAGACAAGGCCTAGGTGTGTATTATATCTGAGATCGCTGCCATCCTATCCGTCATACAAAAGTCGCTCTGGAAAACCGCTCTCGGCTCGTCGGACGCGACAGGCGATGAGACTACTCCATGTGGTCAGATCGTTGTACAAATTGAATCCCGTTCAGGGCAATGACGGACAAAGTCTATTCTGGTAGAAAAGGAAAACGGTTCGCAACACAAAAAGACGGAAAGAACCCATCAACGCGAATAGGAACAGGAAACAGGAAACGAAACAAGGTCCGTTCCGTTCGAGGGCAAGGCATAACGCGGAACGCCAGATCTACCTCTTTCAGCCACACGTGATCGAGGATTTTGTGCGTTCGGGGGCCGTATGGGTTTATATAATCTGGGGAGTGGGACCCCAAGAACATACGTAACCCCTTCTTGCCAATCGGCCAAGACGACCGCAAGCGTCTTTTTTCACCACAGCACCGAGCGTGGCAGCATCGACAACGGCGACGACATCGACAAAGATACCTCTCACGGCGCTTCCACATGAGCGACAATCTTACGCTGTTCCCGGCTTCCAAGCTCGGGGAGTACACCGTCATTGGCGACATCGCCGAAGGCACCTTTGGCAAAGTCAAGAGTGCGTTTTCCCCCCCTGGCTGATGTCGATCGTCCGTTCGCTCCCGGTTGACACCCATTCCACTTTTCGTCAGTGGCCACGCATACCATCACGGGCCAGAAAGTCGCCATGAAGTACATCTCCAAGGCCGTCATCCACATGACCAAGACCAAGACCCGTGTCCAGCGCGAGGTCGAGTACATGCGTACCCTTCGGCATGCACACATCATCAAGCTGTACGTCCACGTTCATATCCCTCTCCCACGAGAGCGCCCATTTATAGCGCCCACGCGACGACCGCAGATATGAAGTTATATCCACCCCGACAGATATCATAATCGTCCTCGAATTTGCCGGCGGCGAACTGTTCAACTACATCGTCAATAACGGACGTATGCCGGAACCACGCGCACGGCGATTCTTTCAACAACTCATCTCCGGCATCGAGTACAGCCACAAATTGAAGATCGTGCATCGAGATTTAAAGCCGGAGAACGTCTTGCTCGATGATGACCTCAACGTCAAGATTGCCGATTTCGGCCTGTCGAACGAGATCAAGGATGGTGACTTTCTAAAGACGAGCTGTGGCAGTCCGAATTACGCCGCTCCGGAGGTCATTCGGGGTGGTCTTTACACGGGTCCGGAGATCGACGTTTGGAGCTGTGGAGTTATTCTTTATGTCATGCTTTGTGGAAGACTTCCATTCGAGGACGAGGATGTGCAGACCCTATTTACGAAAATCAGTCGTACGTTGAATTGTTTGCTTGTTTGCGTTCGGTCGCTCAACGAGAGTCGGTTCCTTTGTGCACAGAGGGAAGCTACCATATGCCGAGCCATCTTAGCGTGGACGCGCGAAACCTCATCAATGCGATGCTGGCGGTTGATCCTGTCAAGCGGATCACCATCCCGGAGATCACACATCATCCTTTCTTCACGACTGACCTTCAACGGTACCTCACGCCTCTTCCGCCACCCCCTGGTCCTGTTCTAGGCACGCTCTCGTCGCTAGTGACACCTGTAAAGGCGTTGGATTTCGAGATCATCGAGGGGTTGGGTCGGATTGAGGAGGACGTCGTCGAGGACCTTGCGTTGAGAATGGATGGAGTGGACAAGGAAGACATTTGGGAATGTCTACGGAGGGACGACGGCGTTCAAGGGAACGCCGTCAAGGTGGCTTATATGCTCCTACGCGACAAGCGTAGGACCGGAAGAGACCGTGAGCGCTGCTGCCTTGTTCCTGCCTGTATTCCAGTTGACGATGTCTAGTGGCAGAGTTCGAGGAACAAGAGCGCGATGCCAAGTTGGCAGCCATGGACGTCAGTCTACCCCAATTTAATCGTTTTATGCTATCGTCCTTCTTCGTTGCTAAATTTGGGTTTTAGCCTAGGAACACGATGTCTCCCACTGCACTGTCGCCGGCGAGCGACTTGGAAGACAATCCGTTCGAAGCCGAGTTCAATGGCGACTATGACGAGGATGACATAGACGACGGGCTCGATTTCTCGACGCCTCCTGTCGACGGTGAAATCAACAACTTTGCCGTCCTCAACTCTTCCCTCCCGGACCAACTGCCCGAACAACACCATCTTGCCTCGTATGCCAGCGCTAAACGCGCATGGCCTGTGAGAGAAAAGAAACAGCATCGGACGAAGTGGCACTTTGGGATTCGGAGCCGATCGCCGCCGATGGAGGTTATGCTAGAGATATACCGCACGCTCAAGACGCTCGGGATGGAGTGGAAGGAGAAGCGGAATCTTGGGGGGTTGGGCGGCATTCGTCCACAACGGCAGCGATCGAACACGAACGGCACCAAGATCGAGCGTGTCAAGGAACTGGACGGGTGCGAGACTGTCGATTTGCGTGCGGCTGCGAGTGTATATTTCATAGAAACGCGAGCAAGGGTTCAAGATGTGGTGGTACGTCCACGTCAGCTGTGGATGACGCCGACGACACTGATGCTGACGCGCACGTTATAGGTGCTCATGAACCTACAGCTCTACATGGTCGACTCGATAAACTATTTGGTCGACTTTCACCACAAAAAGACGTACAGGGCGTCCACAGAACCAGGTGCTGGCAAGTTTGACATGGCCAACCCGGATACGCTGCTGCCCGAGACTGGTTCCGATGGACGGTCCATCAAGGACGGTCATGCAGTCAAGGAGGACGAAATCGTTTCCCCGTTCGTCTTCATGGACGTTGCCTGCCGTCTTATTCTCGAACTCGCTGGCGGGGGAGAGTGAATAGCCAAGACGTCTTCATCACCCTGCTACGCATGCTTTGCAGGGTTATAGACACGCTCGAGTTTTGTTTTCGTATCACGTCAGTCCCATCATCTCATAGATTTCTTTTCTCGTTTGCTTTCTGTCACTCGCTGTTGTTGTCTGCTCACGCGTTGTGTGTAACTTCTCGAGTTTGCGGTTCAGCTGCTCTCCCTTTTCCCATTCTTTTACCCAGCAATACCATTTTGTACGAATATGCTTATATGCTTGGTTATGTACTCACGCCCCGCTTCGACTCTCTACGCCTCTTTCTCTCCCTTTTTATGGATCGTAACTTTTTTCCATCGTCACGGAAACTGTGTCTCCATCGCATGTCGAAAATACTAACTTTTGCATTGTGACAAACGATACTGGCCTGTGGGTCCTGTACGTTTTCGACCGCTCGTTTTTCAGTTTCTCTTGTTTTTGATACGATATATAATCAACGTAGACTTGCGAGCGAGCGTTGTGCCGTGGATATGATGATCACTTGTGTAACGGAATGTTCGGAGCCGTGACCCACCAAGGCCCGTTCCATCACGATGCTCTCCAACCAGGTCAAAAGATCTGGTTGAAGCCCCTGAATCGTCTTCCAGTCGGGTCATCCTCACCAAACCCGACGTAGACAATCCCTCAGAACAGGTGATCATCAAGATGTACGATCCTTGTTATCTAGACGAGAGGATCTTCGAGACTCGGAAACTTTGGAGTCGCTCGTACCCATGGCATCCCGCCAACAAACGTGCCGCTGCCCTCCTTCGACCCCAGAACGCAACACGGTCCGTCTGACGAAGAGCCAAGGGACATCATTTATTCGGACAGACCCCAAGATCTGAGCGGAGAAGCGCACGAGCACCTCGAGGACCTCCAAGGATTCGCGATCCCGCGCCTCCTCATGGCAGGCGAGTTTCTCCCACCCGCAGACGACGACGACGACCGCGCTCGTGTTCGAATACGTGCCCTCGGTGAATCTGTACGACGTCTCGCTCGACGCGGTCACACCTGCTATTCGCGCACGGGTGCTCGTGGTGATCGAAAGCTTTCCCGTGCATGGGGTGATCCACAACGACCTCACGTTGACCAATATTCATCTTATGCCGCAGGACTGGCCGACGAGGGGCGTCACGCTTGATTTTGGGCTGGCGATCATTTGGTGTGAGGAGCCCGAGGAAGAGGAATGGGCGAGGCGGTTGTTGGACGAGAGGGACGTGATTAGGGAACCGGCCCAAGTGGAGTACGTGGGTCGGTTCCAGTGATCTCCTCACACTCGGACATTTTGTGTACAAAGTAGTTGAAGTGTCGATCTGTACAAATGTCCGAATCGGAGACCGAACACGCACTTGTCATGTCCAAGGTTTCACACTCGTCTCACACTCCCCTGCACGTCGAACGTGATACATGGCGCGGCTGCGTGAATTCAAGGTCACGATTACTCCAAGGCAAGAGTGGCCTCGAATTCAAGCTGTCGTTGGATTTTGGCGATCTTCTTACTGCGGCATCTCATCGTGATGCTAAACCTTTTAGGTGTGGACCGGCATGAAATTTTACGATTTTCATAGGGACGCTGATCAAAGTTGTTCACTTTCCGTCTCAAGACCAGCCCACTGGGCCTGTGAACAAACAACTTCTCTAAAAAAAAGTATGCCGCGTACCTGATCTATTTTCGCGTTCAAGGCTCGCCTTATCGATTGTAGTGATACTGTTTTGTGACTCACATAGGTGACTATCTGCTGACCTTGAAGATGGTATTGTATTTTGTTTAGCAATTTCGTGTTCCGCGTTTGCTAGTCGGTATCACGCAAGCGGACGACCAGTGCGATGGAAGGACAAGGTCTCCTGATGTCTCGATCAACCCTGTGATCATCGCTCAGGTTTGTGCTGTGGTTTGAGTTCAGGGTAGTATATCACCCTTGGCTCTTACCTTTTTTTTTTTGTTTCAGCCACGAAAAAGAACCTCATGACCCGTGGAATGCAGTGCACGGTGAATAGTCAGAAGAGCCGTATCAACGCGGGCCATTCAATCATAGATTGGCCGTGGGCGCATTAGCAAATGCCGGTAAAACCATATAATCAAGTGAAGCTATACATTTCACAGCATCAAGGATCATCGCATTTGATGCGACGATGCTAGGTAATTCAGTTCTTTACGAATTCCCCTTGCAAGATAACGACCTTGTTCTTTTCTCCATCCATGACGAAATTATAGGCATATATATGAACTACGAGCTGCAATCGCAGCTTTTAACACCAATACTTGTATCTCCTAGCTGAAGCATCAAGCAACTGCGAATCATGTCGGACAACCTACTCGCCGCATTATATGAAGCCATAATTGCTCCACTTTTCTTTTCTGTTGTCTTGTCGACTGCCTTTTACGGTGTCACGTGCATGCAAACGTGAGTGGCCTCATGTCCCAAATTGTATGGAATGAATGAAGCGAGGACGCATTCTTGTAGGTTCTTTTACTATGTCCAGTAAGTGCTCATCTCTCGAACTCCTTCCCCTCACATGTTTCCATCCAAGTTATCCGGATGATTGCCGGTGGATGAAGAGCTTCGTAAGTCAACTCGTGAACATGCAGAGTGTGATCAAGTAACATTCTTTCCAGGTAGCAGTTCTATGGTACGGCCCTTCTTACTTCTGCTCGTAATGACCATCATGCGTTATGATAGGGCACTCAACACGATCCATGAAGTCTTGATTGTTTCTGGCGGTTCGTATCTTGACGTACACAGTACTCGTCTTTGTTCATATCGTGTCCTATACAGTGTACAAACTCATCATGGGCTGCCTTGTGAGCCCAATAGCAATATTGAATGTACCACCGTGAGTGATTGTTTTCATACTTAGATCCACTGTTGACGTGTTTATTTTCACAGAGAAATTCCTGTGAGTTCCATCTCCTGCGTCACTGGAAGGCTTACCAACAAATAGCAGCTTCAGGCACTCATGATGGTACTCGTTCATACTTTTTGCTTGGAAAGATGGGACTCATCATCTAGACCCTAATTGGAATACCTACACAGGCGTATTTCATCTATCGGATCTATCTATGTACGTATGGGCTTTCATTCTTTGGAATTTGACCCTCCCTTTTACTCACAGCTGTTTAGTTAGCGAGAAGAACATTGTCGCACCCCTTTTATTTGTATGCAGTTTATACCTACACTAAATCCCAACACCAATTGAACTCTATCTAGGTTGTTCCAGCAATCTATGAGCTTGGTGAGACTTTACAAACCTTCGGGAACAGTCTCGTCTAACGAGGTTCTTTCTAAATACCAGTGAATGTCTTCAGTCAGTTCTCATCATTCAGATTCGTACCAATAGACGTTGATCATCGAGTTCTAGTCTATGAAGCAAAAGTGCTCTATGGTGCAGATGGGTTCGTTCGTTTCTTTTGTATAAACTGCAATTTGTGTTTATTGACTATTACTTTTTTTTTAGAAGTGTGCATGTTGAGTTCAGTGCCCTCGGCAACTGTTTCGTTGAGGTAGATATAGAGTTTTAGTTCTGGGGGAAATATCCTCAGACAATCTGTTGGACAGGTTTTAACTATTTCGGGTCTCTCTGTCACTGCTGCGATAGATGTCCTGATTGCAGTTGCCATGACGTTCTTGCTTCTCCGCAAGCGAAATGAAACTGGATTTGCAAGGTAAGCTCTATATGCTACTTCACTGACGAAAAACTTCTGAATATATTACAAGTACTGTACATGTTTTACAACGCCTTGCGATGTTTGCGGTGAATACGGGCATCTGGACGGCTTTGTTTTCTCTCCTGTCCGTCATCTTGGTGCGTGTCGTTCGCCACTGACATGCCTGTCAGTAGATTCTGCCTCACAGACAACGTAGATGCACACTCTTCTGTTGCGCGGTATCTATGTGGTGTTTTCTATTCCGTTGAGCTCGATCTACTGCAACATGCTCCTCGCCAATTTAAATGCTAGAACCTACTTTCTGAATGAAATGATGCCAAATGGCGGTGTAGAGCTGGTCATGATGAGCCTGCCGACGTCAGCGGGCCCTAATGCCAGGGAACAGAACGGCGAGGCTAGGTTTATTTCTCCGATGCATTTGGTGAGTGTTCACGCGCATGCTCCGAGTCAATCTAATGACCGTGAACGTGAATGACAATTGTGCTGGCAGATTATGAAGAAGACCACAGAGGTGGCTAACGATGTCTCAGAGCCACCGAATAATGTTCCGTCGGTGTATGCTGAATGATCTACGACACGAGAGGACGATGTGTGAGCGGGATGGGTCGCGACGGATGGAGAGCCACTAGTAGTTCTGGATATCCATTCTCTCAACTGTGTGCCTTGTTTCCTTTCCACCTCATTAGGCCATGTAATCGTGTACATACCCCATGCTGACGTTTGTCTTCCCTCCCTGCGCCCGTCCTCGAGTGGCGATCATTCGGTGTACCAAGGGGAGTGTATGAGTTAGCTCAAGTCATTTTCTCGATTACCCTCGCACTCGGATACCTTGTCTAGTTGTTGAAATAGTAGGTTGGTGCGGAGCACCGTCGATCTTTGCCAAATATCTCAGTTGGATACTAAACGTACACTTGCCACGTCCGACGTTTCACGCTACTACATCTTCTCTTGCATGTGATCCACGGAACGGCAGCATGAATTCGAGGTCACCATTACTCTGAGGGTATAAGTGGCCTCGAATTCAAGCTGTCGTCGGATTTTAGTGATCTTTTACTACGGCATCGCATGGTAAACGTTCAAACCTCACAGCTGCTGGCCGTCATGCAATTTTATGATTATCGTAGAGGCGCTGATCAAAGTCTTTTCACTTTCCGTCTCAAGACGACCAGCTGGTCCGTGAGTGACGTTGCTTAAGAACTTTTGGATGGCCACAGCTAGAAAGTATGACTCGCACCTGATCCATCTTTTTGCAGCCAAAATCTCGATGTGTAACATCCGCAATTCCAGCAGTTGTAAAGATCGTTGTTCGAAAGCGAGTCACCCTTTGCTTCCATCTAGACTTCAAGGCTCATCTCATCGACTGTAGTAATACTGTTTTTCGACACACATAGGTGACTATCTGCTAATCTTGAAGATGGTATGTTATTTCTCTCCGGCTCCGTGTTATGCATTCACTACTCAGTATCACGCAGGCATACGACCAGGGGGATGGGTGGTCAATATCTCGGTCAGCCCCCGTGGTCATCATGTCTCTCCTGAGATGACCGTCCTCTGATTTGTGTCGCAACTTGAAATCAGGGTCGTGACTCTGATTTTTTTTTGTTTTAGCCGGTATACGAACCCCCTAGCCCGTGGGATGCAGTACACGGTAAATAGTTCAAAAATCGGTGTTCGCGTCTGCCACCCTCATTCATCAATTGGTCATATGTGCACTAGTCAATCCCGATGAAAGCATATAGACGAGTGAACGGGGAGGCCAGGTTTATTTCTCCGATGCATTTAGTGAGTGCTCACTCTCTGAGTCGATCGAACGTGAGTGACAAATGTGCTGGCATATTATGAGGAAGACCACAGAAGTATCTGTAACCCGGAAAACAAACGTGCGGTGCCGTTTGTTTTCTGGCATAAGTGTACTGTATGTATAGTACTTCATGCTACTATTGATCTGGTATGGGTGGAGTTCTGAGTGCATGGACTAGCAACTTAGTCCACTGGTACCCCAAGGACGTGCGCAGTACTAAGCGATAGATCCAAGAAGGTTTCGGAAGCCATTAAGACAGCCCAACCTCACCAGTTGGCTAACATATCCTAAAGTCAGCCTCGAAGCCGGACAGAACAACGCTGCAACTTGATCTCTTTCTGTCAGTCCGACCACTTAATCCACGTTTCCTACTACAGACGATGCTCTCGACCACAACCGTTCTTCCTGGTCAAAATACCTTGTTGATGGTTCTCCACCTGTAATAAGTTGTCCATCGTCAAGATACCGTATACGATCCTCGCTATCTAGAGGACAAGATCTCTGAGAGTCGGAGACCTTCAAGGAGTCGTTCGTACCCATGGTATCTCGCCAACAAACGCACCGGTTCATCGAGCAGGCGACGTTGTTGGACGAAGAGCTAAGGCACATTACTTACTTGTACAGTCCAATCAGGGAGGCACTCGTGACCTACCATCTCTTCTGGGAAGTGTATTTCTACAGCCTCATAAAGCAGAACGCGCAGCATTTAGCACCTCGAGCATTTCCGAGAATCGATAATCCCACGGTTCATCATGGCAGGTGGGTTCCTCCCGCTCAATAACGACAACCGTGCCATTCTCCCACCCATATTTGTCCTCAAATATGTGCCCTTGGTGAGCTTGTACGATGTCCCGCTCGACGCCGGCATGCCCACCATCCGGGCACAGGGTGCTCACGGCGATCGAGAACTTTTCCGTGCACGGGCGGTGCACAACAACGTCCGTCTCACCCTGCTGGACCTGCCAACGAGGAGCGTCGTGCTCGATTTCGGGCTGGCGACCATTCAATATGAGGAGCATGAGAAGAGGTAGGCGAGGATGAGTACATCGGACGTTAGGTTGGCGGTGCGGTTGTTGGACGAAACGGACGTGTGGGGGGGGGGAGAGTACGTGAGTCAATTCCAAGTATCTTCTTGATTACCCTCGCACTTGCAAATCTTGTGTCATGAATATGATGGTTGCGGAGACACCTTTGATTCGTGCGAACTTCAACACTCGAATCGGAGACTATATTATAAACGTGCACTTGCTACGAAGTTTCACACAATGGTTGAACAGTGTCGATGATCATCTTAGTCGAACGTGACCCCGCCGTGACCCACGGGCGTGGTAGCGTGAATTCGAGGACATCATTACCCCGAGTGGAGGAACAACCTCGGAGTTGAGGTGTCTCTAGTTTGTCGCACTCTTTACTCGTCATCTTTTCCGTCTGCCGCCGAGCATAAAATCTTACGATCATCATCAAAATGTTCGTAGCTGAGTGCTGAGTGCTGAGTGCTGATGCGCTCGTAGACGTTCCTTCTAGGTACGAGTACCTTTCGTCCCAGACTAGATGTGTTCATAGCTCATAGTTGAGCCTCGACTGTCAGTTCCTGGCAACGTTGCTGACGAGCCTCCTACATGGTAGCCCATGGGATATAGTGCGCGGTGAATGATCAGAAACGGACATTCGCGGTGATATTCATTCTATTGGTCGTGAGTGCCTTAGTAAAGTGTCCTTAAAGGCACAGGATCGATTGAAGCTACACATGGTGCAGCATCAAGAATCACCGCATTTCTGATGCGCCAGAGATAGTCGATCTCATGAGCGTCACTTAAATTTAAGATGGTAATCTGGTGTTATTCTCTTCCACTCGCGGGGGATATATAAGCACTCGGAACTGCAAGCTGCAATCACCATTTTCAACGCAGTCACACATCACTGCCGGTTGAAGCACGGTCAAGCAGTTGTGGATCATGTCCGAGTCGACCAATCTATTCGTCCCGTTATATAAAACCGTTACTGCTCCACTTTTCTTTTCTGTCATCTTATCGACCGCCTTCTATGGTGTCACATGCATGCAAACGTAAGTGTCCTCTATTCCAAAGTGTATGACAGTGATGAAACACGGTCGCATTTGGGCAGATTCTTCTACTATGTCCAGTAGGTGCCCATCTCTCGAACCCTTCAACACCTTACATGTTTGTGTCCTAGCTATCCAGACGATTCTCGGTGGATAAAGAGCTTTGTACGTCGATTCATGCACATGCAGACGCAATAATGTAGTGTTCTTCTCAGGTAGCAGTTCTATGGTGCAGCCCCTCTCGCCTCTGTTCCCTTGCAATGACCTTGATGCGTTTCGATAGGGCACTCGACACGATTCACGAAGCTTTGACGGTTTCTGGAGGTCCGTGTATCGACATCTACAGCACTCGTCCTCATTCACCTCGTGTTCTATATAGTTTACAAACACATTATGGGTTGCCTTGTGAACCCGTTGGCAATATTGAACATGATACCGTGAGTGATTGTCTTCATACTAATAGACACATTGTTGATATGACCGTGTTCTCAGAGAAATTATTGTGAGTTCCATCCCTAGTGTTCCCGGACGGTTTACCGATGCCTAGTAGTTTCAGGGTTTGTTGACGGTATTTGTTAATATTTTATGCTGGGAATGATGACACTCATTTCATCTAGGCCCTGGTAGAGATACCTACACAGGCCTTTTTTGTCCATCGAATTTATATTTGTATGTATGAACTTGGATTTCTTCGGACTTGTCTCTATCTTGTTCTCACAGCTGTTTAGTTAGTGGGAAGAACATTATGGTGCCTCTCTTATGGGTAAGCAGTCTATACCCACAATGAATTCTAGTACCAATTGAATTTTACTATTTAGATTGTTCCAGCTGTGTACGAGCTTGGTGAGTTCTTAGAAACGTTCGGAGGAGTTAGGCCTAATGGAGTTCTTTCTGAATGTCAGTTAGTGTTCTCAGTAAGTTGGCATCATTCTCGTGCCGGTAGACACTGATCACTGCGTTCTCAGTCTACGGAGTAAAAGCACTCTATAGTGTGGATGGGTGAGTTCTTTTCTTTGTGTGCACCACGATTCATTCACGTATGATTGCCACCTCGTTTCTAGGCACGTATACGCAGTTGGGTTGATAGCGCTCGATGACAGTTTCTTCAAGGTAGATACATATTTTTCAGTTTCAATTCAACAACTTCAGTATCCCGCGGACAGAACATAATCATTTCGAATCTATCTGCCATGGCAGCATTAGACATCCTGATCGCAGCTACAACAACTCTCTTACTTCTCCACAAGAAGAATGCCACTGGATTCGCAAGGTGAGCGTGCAACCCCCGTGTGCCGTGTCATCGAGAAAACACGTCTGAGAGTTTTCACTTCGAAGTACAGCGCATGTTTTACAGCGCCTTGCCATGTTATCGGTGAATACGGGTATCTGGACGGCCACTTTTGCTCTCTTGTCGGCTGTCCTGGTACGTATTGTTGGCCACTGGTCTAAATGCTTTTCAGCCTTTCCTTCTGACATGAATGCGATAGATGCACGTCCTTCCATTGAGTGGTACTTACGTGGTGTTCGCTATTCCATTAGGCTCGATCTATTGCAACACGCTCCTCGCCAACTTGAACGCCAGAACATACTTTCGGCGTGAAGTGATGATGCCAAATAGTGGTGTGGATGTAATCATGAAGTTGCCAACATTTACGGACATTAAGGCAGAGAAACAGGACAGTGAGACCAAGTTATTTTCTCGCTTATTTGGTGAGTGCTCAGGCTCTGAGTCGATCGACCGAACAATCGCGACTCTGGATGACGATTATGCTGATAGAACACGAGGAAACCACAGAAGCGATCTTAACCCTACAGAATAGCATCCAGTCGAGTGCTGAACGGTCCACAACACCGGAGAACAGTGTGTGAGCTGGATGTGTCTAGACGGATGGAGATGACTGTCCTTGTTGACCTACTGTTCATTCTCTGAACCATGTTCCTTGTCCTTTTCCACCTCATTGGGACACATATTTGTGTGTATTTCATGCTACCACTCCAGTTCACCTAGACGACGCCGTCAAAGTATTCTATCCAGGCCAAAAGATCCAGTTAAAAGGCAATGAATTGCTCTTTGGAGTCAGCTTCACCACCTGGAAGCCTTTCGCACCAGTCAGAAAAAGCGGCATTGTCCCCGTCAAACCCGACGTGGGCGATCCTGCAGGACAGATGGTCATCGAAATATACGATCCCCATTATCTGAACTAGAATTCCCATCCTCGGAGACCTTGCAGCCACTAGTACTCATGGTGTCTCGCCAACGAATGTGCAGCCGCTATTGCTGGCCCACAGAACGCAACACTGACGATCCGACGAAGAGCTGAGATGTATTATTTACTTGCACAGGGCCGAAAAACCTGAGTGGGGAGGCACTCACTACCCACCATCTCATAAGGACTCTTATGAGGCATGCCGCGTACAGGTACCTCAAAGACCTCCAAGGCTCGCGGTCCTACGGTTCGTCGTGGCGGGCAAGCTTCCCAACCAACGATGGCTGTGCCGTTTGATTGCCTGCACTCGTCCTCGAATACGTACCCTCAGTGAACCTGCACAAACCACAATTTATGCGTATATGCTTTTTCAGAAGCATATATGTCATCGAGTTAAGTGTGCTGGATGACAGTTTCAATGCGATAAATATACATTTTTAATTCTAGAGTAACTTCCTCAGCACCTGGCGGACAGAGTATAGTCATTTTGGATCTCTCTGGCACTGTTGCAATAGATGTCCTGATCGCAGCTGTACTACTTCGCTGATAGAACATTTCCGAATGTTGGTCCACAAGCACTGTACACGTCTTACAACGTCTCGCTATGTTTTCTGTAAATACGGGCATCTGGACGGCCATGTTTTCTCTCCTGTCCGTCATCTTGGTACGTGGCATTCACCATTACCATGCCAGTACTTTCCCGACCTCACAAACGACATAGATACATGTCTTTCTGTCGAAGAGTATCTATGCGATGTTCAGTATTCCGCTAAGCTCAATCTATTGCAACATGCTCCCCGCCAACTTGAACACTAGAACATACTTTCGGAATGAAGTCATGCCAAACGGCGGTGTAGAGCTGGTCATGATGAGCCTGTCGACGTCTGCGGACGCCAATGCCAGGGAATAGCATGAGGAGGCCAGATTTACTTCTCCGATGCATTTAGTAAGTGCTCACGCTCCGAGTCGATCGAATGATCGTGAACGCGAATGACAATTGTTTTGGCAGGTTATGAGGAAGATCACGGAGGCGGTTAACGATGTGCATGTCTCAGAACCACTGGATAACGACCCGTCAGGTGCTGAACGGTCCACAGCACAAGAGAACAGTGTGTGAGCTGGATTGATGGAGAGTTACTGTAATCGTTCTCATTGACCTAGTTCTTCTCCATCGTGCACTTGTTTCTCTCTTCCGGTGTTACGTGTATGCACTTCATTATCAATTCGTGCTACCATTGACCCGGCTTGCGTGGAGCTCTGAGTGCACATAGACTCGAACTAGTAAGTTGGTCTGCTGGTATTCCAAAGCTTCCGCAGTACTGACCGATGGACCCAAGAAGGTTGGGGACCATTAACGCACTTCAACCTCACTAGTCGATTAACATGTCCTACAAGTTAGCATCGAGGTAGGGCAGAACAAGGTTATGGTCTCGTTCTGTCAGTCCAATCACTCGATCCGGGTTTCCCACCACAGACGATGCTCCAACTACTCTTTCCAAGCAGAAGATCTCGTTGAGACCCCTGAATCGCCCTTGAACTAGTCAGCCTCGCTTCAAGGAGAGCGTTGTCGTCCTTGCTAACCTGACATGGGCGATTCCACAGAACAGGTGGTCAACAAGATATACCTCCGAGAGTCGGAGACCTTCAAGGAGCCGCTCGTACTATCGCAGACCTGAAAACTTGAGCGGGGAAGCACCATGTCTTCTGGGAAGCGTATGTCTATAGCCTCATGAAACAGTCCGGAACACACAGCATACGAGTACCTCGAGTACCTCTGAGGATCTGTGATCCTACAGCTTGTCATGACAAGTAAATTCTTCCCCGCTTTCGAGTGGGCAGTCATTCGGTATGAGGAGTATAAAGAGCGAGCAAGGAAGGGTGTGTCGAACGTCAGGTGGGTGAGACTTGGAGGAGAGGGAGGTGATTAGGGAACCAGACTGAGGGGGGCACGGTGGGTCAGTGCAAGCGATCTTCTCGATTACCCTCGCACTTTGAAGTCTTATGTACTGGTTGTTGAAATGGTAGGTTGCACAACTTGCGCTTGAGCACTGTCATCGGATGTGTGCGAAACAGCCGAATCGGAGATCAAACGGCGTGAACTTACTATGTTTCACACAACCATCATCACTTGTAGTCGAACTTTGTGACCCATGGCATGGCAGCGTGAATTTGAAGACATCTATTAACTGGAGGAATATCTTTGGAGTTAGGGCGTCGCTAGCTTTTCGCATCATCTTTTCCGTCTGCTGTGCAGCATAAAATTGATCACGGTCAAAATGTTCGTAGCTGAGCGTTGAAGCTCTGATGGACATTCCTTCAGGCACGAGTACTTTCTCCCTGAGCGGCATCATTGACGTGTCTCCTGCACTGCGGCCCATATGATGTAGTGCACGATGAATAATCAGAAGATAGACACTTAGTGGTCTTTTGCACTCTTAGATTGGTTGTAAGTGCACTAGTGAAATGTCCAGAGCATAGGTTTGATTGAAGCTATACAATGTACAACATCGAGAATCACTGCATTTTTGTTGTGCCAGTGACAAACAATCTCATGCTATTCTCTTCCATCCATAGGGAATATATAAGTATCTGGATGAACTGCAAGCTGGAATCACCGTTCTTGACGCCGTCATTGTTCCTTCCCAACTAAAGCACAACCAAGCAGCAAGCGGTTGTGAATCATGTCGGAGTTAGCCAACCCATTCGTTTCATTATATGAAAACATAACTGCTCCGCTTTACTTTTCCGTTATCTTGTCGACCGCATTCTATGGTGCCACATGCATGCAGACGTGAGTACCTCCTGTTCCAAAGCATATGTCAACAATGAAGTGAGTTTGCATTTGGGCAGATTCTTCTATTATGTCCAGTATGTGTTCATCTCTCTCGAACTCCTTTCCCACCTTACATGTCAATGTCCTAGCTATCCAGATGATTCTCGGTGGATGAAGAGCTTTGTACGTCGATTCGTGCACATGCAAACCTCGTAATGTAATGTTCTTCTCAGATAGCAGTTCTATGGTACAACCTTTCTCGCCCCTGTTCGCTTGCAATGACCTCGATGCGTTGCGATAGGGTACTCGACACAATTCATGAAGCTTTGATGGTTTCTGGCGGTTCGTGTATCAACACCTACAGTGTTCGTCTTCATTCATCTCATGTCTTACACAGTATACAAACACATTTTGGGTTGCTTGGACCCATTGGCAATATTGAATGTGATACCGTGAGTGATTGTTTTCATACCAACGGACCCATTGTTAACATGTCAATGTTCAGAGAATTCATCGTGAGTTTCATGCGTAGCGTTGTGGAAGTTCACCAACTAGTAGCAGTTTCAGGCGTTCACGACGGTTCTTGTTTGTCTTTTTTGCCTGGAACTATGGGACTCACATCATCTAGGCTCTGGTCGGAGTACCTACACAGGCTTTTTTCATTCATCGAATCTATACCTGTATGTATGGGCTTCGATTCCTTCGGACTCGTCTCTATCTTGTACTCATAGCTGTTTAGTTAGTGGGAAGAACGTTATGGTGCCCCTCTTATGGGTAGGTCTATACACACAATGAATTCCAGTACAAAATTAAACTGTACTGTTCAGGTTGTTCCAGCAATCTATGAGCTTGGTGAGATCTTAGAAACGTTCGGAGGAATTGGGTCTAATGGGGTACTTTCTGAATGCCAGTTAGTGTTCTCAGTAAGTTGGCATCATTCCAGCTCGTACTGGCAGATGCTGATCACCGTACTCTCAGTCTATGGAGGAAATGCACTCTATAGTGTGGATGGGTGAGTTCTTTTCTTTGTACGCACCACGGTTCATTACATGATTGACTACTTGCATAAAGACGCGTGTATGCCATTGGATTTTTAGTGCTTGATGATAGTTTCTTCAAGGCAGATACTTTTTTAGTATTCAGTCAACGACCTCACCTTCTGGCGAACAGAATATATTCATTTCGAGTCTATCTGTCTTTGCGGCATTAGACATCCTGATTGCAGTTGCCATGACGCTCTTACTCCGCTGCAAGAGGAATGCCACAGTTGAATTTGCAAGGTAAGTGCACATACCCGTGTCATATCATATCTGAGTTTTGGTCCCCAAGCACGGCACACATTCTACAGCGCTTCACCATGTTTGCGGTCAATACAGGCATCTGGACAGCCACGTTTGCTGTCTTGTCTGCCATTTTGGTGCGTGTTATTTGCAGCATGCTTGTCAACCTTCCCTTCTGATATGAACTCCATAGATGCACGCCCTTCCATTAAGTTGTATCTATATGGTGTTCACTGTTCCGCTCGCATCAATCTATTGCAACACACTTCTTGCCAACTTGAATGCTAGAGCATACTTTCGATGTGAAGTAATGATGCTAAACGACGGACACCAGAGCAAAGAAAATAGGGCAGGGAGATCAGGTTATTCTTCCATCTATTTGGTGAGTGTCCATGCTTCGAGTCGCTCGACAGAATGGCTGTAAATCTGGTTGACAATTTTACTGTTAGAACATGAAGGAACCTCAGAAGCGGCCTTAACTCTACTGAATAATGTTCAGCTGGTGCTGAACAGTCCACAGCGTGGGAGAACGGTGTGTGCTAGACGGGTCTAGACAGATGGAGATGACCATCCTCGTGGACTCATTGTTCATTCTCTGAACTGTGTTTTGTTTTCTTTCCACTTCATTGGGTTGTGTATCTGTGTATTTCATGCTATCACACTGGTACATCTGGACGACGCTGTCAAACTATTCTATCTGGGTCAAAAGATCTCGTTCAAGTAATCGGAACTGCTACAGTCGGCTTCATCATTTGTAAGCTTTTCATGCCTGTTAGGAAAGGCATCATGGTGCTCGCCGACATGGCCCGTCCGAGAACAGGCAATCATGAAGATATACAATTCCCACTACCTTGACCAGAGAATCCCCTAGATTTTCAAGTGCAGCCACTCATACTCATAGCATCTTGTCAACGAACACACTGATCTCTTCTGAAAAGAGTACTTTCACTGTCTCATAAAGGACGCCGGAGGACGTGCAAGGATCCGCGATCCTGCAGCTCGCCATGGTGGGTGAGTTCCTCCTACCCGATAATAAACAGGCCAGGATTTCACTTGTCCACGCTCGACCTCGGATACGTAGCCCTTGTAAATGGAGGTACAACGTCCCGTTCGAGGTGCTCACTCGTGCCCTCCACGAGCAGGTGCTCGCAATCAGGAACTTTTCCGTGCACAGGGGGTGGTTCACGACAACCTCACGTTGACGAATACATGAGTGACACCTCTAGAACGACCGACGACAAGCATCTGCTTGATTTTGTGCGGACAATTCAATGTGAGGAGCATCAGGGTCGTCGGACGTCAGGTTGGCCAGACGGTATTTCGTGAAGAGGGACATAATTAGGGAACCAACTTGAGATTCAACTTGTGAGCACCCTTGCGTTAATCGGAAATTGCGTATACATACTAGTCATTGTGTTGAAAACTTGAAATAGAGGCTGGTGGAGGACTGTGTGAACGTCAGAATCGGAAACGAAACGTGCATGCAAGACGTGCTTCCTATTGGCACCAGTTACTTATTCTCCTCAGGCTTCCTTAGCTATCCGCCTCAAACCAGATTGGAATTCTCGTGGTATGGTCCTCAAGCGAGTAAGTATTTGACTACGTTCGACTTTGGCCATGTTTTGCTGCAATGCTGCTCGTTCATGATCAGGCCCAAACACCAATGGCCATGACAGTGACCTGCAATTCCACATACCTTCCTTTCCAAACGCTCTCACAGCGTTGCACATATAATGTCTTACCCAACACCACCTCGTTCCGAGTCACCATGGGAAACCTCTTTAGCAGCCTTAGACCATCCGACAAATCTGAGAACACGGTATGTCAATGCGCTTGTGCTTGCTAGTATGGTGACATCGGTACATCCATCATCTTGCACGTGATCTACGGCGTGGTAGTTTGAATTCAAGGTCAGGTCCTGATTCAAGCTGTCACTAGCTTTTGGTAACTTTCACTCACTGTCTTGTACGGGCCAAACATTCCAGTCTCCAACCAGCACAAAGACTTAGGAGCATCGTCAAAAGGTTCGTGGCTGATGTACTGATGCAGGTGCCTTCTAGGCTCTCTTTTACGAATACGCAGATTCATCGCTTGTCTAGAGAATATGAGGCTATCTGACAATGAGCTAAAATGCATCATTTGCTCTCACAAGCCGAAAATCTGAAGGGTCCCAGAGACACTCACAGCCCACCATCTCTTCTAGGGGGAATATCTTTACCATCGTGCAAGCACTTCCATGACCCCCAAGGATCTGCGATCATGCGACTGATCATAGTGGTTATTGCGGACAAAGTTTCTTCCCATCTAACGACAAATGTGGCATCCTGTCCATGCTCATCCTTGTATCATACCCTCGGTGAACCTGTATAACGTCCCGTTCGAAGTGCTCACTCCTGCCATCCGCACACAGGTGCTTGCTGCAATCAAGGACTTTTCTGTTCACGAGGTGGTCTATAACAATCTCACGCTGATGAATATATGTGCGACACCTCTAGAACGACCGACGAAGAGCGTCTGCTTGGTTTTGAGCTGACAAAGGAGAGGGGGTGGGTGAGGATGCATGCATCGGACGTCAGGCGGTGAGACAGTTGTTGGAAAATGGAGATATCACCAGAAAACTAGCCCAAGGAGAGGTTCAAGTAGCCATTTTGGTTGATTACCCTCGCACTCGGAAGTCTTGTGTACTAGTAGCCAGATTGTTGCATTGGAGTACCGTGTGAATATCAAAACCACACACGAAGTGTGCCTTCTAGGTTCTCCTTCAATCCGTGAGTTGGTAACTAAATGTATTCATGGGCGATGTACACGGTCGAGCCTCCTGAGGGGTTTTTGGACTGTATCTGCAGCAGACTCCCTGTTAGTATTGGTCACTTATTCCCTTCAAACTTCCTGGTAGTCTGGCTGAAATGCGCCCGCTCAAGATATATAACATTTTTCAATCCAGATTGGAATGTTCGTGGAACCTCGTCAGCTGCTACGGTATTACTAACTATTATGCGACTACGTTCATTCACTCATCTTCGACCGGTCCACCATTGAAACTCAGAGACTCCCGCTGCAGGTCGTGAGTGCATCCATAAAGTCCCCAGTCGGTTAAAGCTATACATTGCGTGGTACCGAGAACCACAGCATTTTGATGCGCCTGTCAAAATCAAGTTCGTGATAAGCTCCACTAAAATTGATAGTGGCGACCTTGTGCTATCTCCCCTTCAATGTTCTCGACATTGTCACTGGTCCCTCCCAGCTGAAGCACGATCAAGCTGCTGGTGAATCATGTCCGAGTCATCCAACCCATTATATGCGTCGTTCTACTTTTCTGTCATCTTGTCAACAGCATTTTACGGTGTCACATGCATGCAGACGTGAGTCGCCTCTACTTCCAGAGTGTATGTCACTGACGAAACGAGGACGCATTTGGGCAGATTCTTTTACTATGTTCAGTAGGTTCCCCTCTCTTGAATTCTTTTCTCACCTTAAGTGACTGTATCCTAGCTATTCAAACGATTCTTGGTGGATGAAGACCTTTGTAAGTGATTTCATAAACATACCAAACATGACAAGGGAACGTTCTCTTCAGGTAGCAGTTCTATGGTACAATCTTTCACACTTCTGTTCGCAATGGCCTCATGCATTGCGATAGGACACTGGACACAATTCATGAAGCTTTGATTGTTTCTGGCGGTTCGTATCTTGACATACATGGCACACCATCTTCATTCATCTCGTGATTTACAGTGTACAAACTCACTATGAGTTCTTTTGTGAACCCACTGGCGATATTCAACATAGCACCGTGAGTGATTGCTTTCATACTCTACTGATAGACCCGCTTTTGACGTGTTATTTTCAGAGAAATCATCGTGAGTCCCGTCCCTACCGTCCATGGAAAGCTTACCAATAAGTAACAGCTTCAGGCACTCATAATGGTATCCGTTTATATTTTTCGCCTGGCTGAATGACATTCATATCATCTAGGTCCTGGTTGGAGTACCTACACAGGCGTACTTCATCTATCGAGTCTATGTTTGTACGTGTGGACTTCGATTCTTTTGAGATTGTCTCTCTTTTACTCGCATTTGTTTAGTTAGTGGGAAGAACATTGTGGTGCCCGTGTTATGGGTGAGTACTCGTTTATCGTAATGAACCCCAGTGCTTATGCTTTACTGTTTAGGTTGTTCCAGCAATCTACGAGCTTGGTGAGACATTACAAACTGCCAGTAAGGTTTCTATCTAACAAGATTCTTTCTGAATATAAGTGAATGCCATCAGTAAGTTCTCTTCATTCAGATTCGAATCAATATACGCTGATAATTGAATTCTTAGTCTATCAAGCGAGACTACTCTATAGTGCAGATGCGTGAGTTTGTTTCTTTTGCACAAACTGCAATTTGTGCGTATATTTACTACTCTTTTTTTAGAAGTGTGTATGTTGGGTTCAGTGTGCTTAGTGATGATATCACTGAGGTAGATATATATTCTTTAGTTCTGAAACAACATCCTCAACATCTGGTGGACAGGGTATAATCATCTCAGGTCTCTCTGTCACTGCTGCGGTAGATGTTCTTATCGCAGCTGCCATGACGTTCTTACTTCTCCGCCAGCGTAATGCCACTGAATTTGCAAGGTAAACAGTCCACCCTCATATGTTGCTTCTTCACTGACAATACACTTCTGAATGTTGGTCCACAAGTACTGTACATGTGTTACAACGCCTTGCCATGTTTTCGGTCAATACGGGTATCTGGACGGCGACATTTGCTCTATTGTCTGCCATTTTGGTGCGTGGCGTTAGCAACCAGCTTGCCTGTCAGCACATTCCCAGTCTCAAACAACATAGATGCATATCAATCCGTCGAATGGCATTTATATAGTATTTGCCTTTTCACTGGGTTCGATTTACTGCAACACGCTTCTCGCCAACTTGAATGCCAGGGCATACTTTCGGGATGAGGTGATGATGGCAAATGGCGGTGTGGAGGTGGTCATGATAAGTTTACCTATACCTGGCGACAGCAACACTGGGAAATAGAGCGGGGGGGAACAAGCCGATTTCTCCCATACATTTAGCGAGTGTTCATCCTTTGAGTCTGTCGAATGATAGTAAACTAGAATGTAAGGAAAACCTCAGGCGATTTGCATGTCTTAAGACTTCTGATTTGTATCAAATCAGGTACTGACTATTCTCGTTGACACATTCGCTCAGCCATGTACCTTGGTTTTCTTTCTGCCTCATTGTACATGTATTTCGTCCCACTCATGTGTGTATATATGTATGTATTAGGGAAGTTTGAATCAGATCCAGTATGGCTCTGAGTACACTTAGAGTAGCAACTTGAACAGCTCGTTCTCCGAGGACTTGGGGTACTGGCCAAGAGACAATATACTAAATACGGAAAAAGGTCATACGGCAGTTTTCGGTCGCCGCTGCGACTCCGTCGCATGTTCAAGTTGAAACTCTCGATTACCTCGGGCATACGGACATAATTTGAAAGGCTCTCCGTCTACCTATTACGAGGCATTACCTTGTAGCAGAGGAAAGCGTTTCACCTGCCAGACTCAACTCATAGAACTATCGTGACAGGTGCTGGTGGTCTTCCATTCAATCGCATCATATCCTGTCTTGTGCCTGACAGTCTTAAACAGGTCAAGTTCGAAACTGTTGACCAGTATGAAATTTTACAGATATTATAAAGGCGCTGACAAAAGTTCTTCGTAAACGGGCCAACTTTCTATCTCAGGAATACCCGCCCGTGAGTGACGTTGCTAAAGAATTTTGGGGTGGCAGCTCGCCAGTGCGACTCACATTCGTTTCCTCTTTTCGTAGCCAAAATCTGGATGTACAATATCTGCAGTTCTGGTGGTTACAAAATTCGTTGTTCAAGCCGGGCGAGACCACTTTTGCTTCCCTCCGAGTTTTAAGGGCTAACCGCATCAACTGTAGTGATATTCCACTCGTTGACAACGACTACATTTGTCGACTGACATAAGTGGATATCCCTATATGATAATCGGGCTCACTCAACAAGTTGATCTCAAAGACGCAGAGGTGACACTAATGTTTCTCGCAGTGATCTCGTGTTCTGTGTTTGTTATCCAGTATTCCGTTAGTGGATGACCGATGCAATGGGCAAGCAGTGCCTCCTGATTTCTCGATCAAACCTGTGGCCGTCTTTTCTCCTGTAATGGCAGTGTGTCGTATATTGGGATCAGGGTGGTCATCTCATGTGGTTCTTCTCATTGGTTTTTGTTAGAACCGGTTTATAAAAAGAACGGAGAATCAAACTCTCCCTGTCCCTTGACCTTCGCATAGAACTGATTTGAACAATCAAACGATCAGCTGACCACAGTTGAACACGGAACCCTGCCGCGGCATACAGGATGCAGTGCACGGTGAATAATCAGAAGGCCTGGTATTGCGGCAGCCGTGTTCATTCATAGATTGGTCGTGAGTACATTGTCCATAAAAGCATACAAACGATCAAAGCTATACACTACACAGCATCCAAAGCCAACCCATCTTGATGTGCCGTTGATAATCAATCTCATCACAGGCTCCTCTAAGATTTAGGACGACGATTTTGTGTCATTCTCTTCCATCCGTGGGGAATATACGGGCACATATATGAATTACAGACTGCAATCACTTTTTTCGACACCGACACTGATCCCTCTCACCTGAAGCACACTTGAGGAATTGTGAATCATGTCTGTGTCGGCCAACCCATTCATCCCATTATATAAAACTATAACTGCTCCGCTTTACTTTTCTGCCATCTTGTCGACCGCCTTTTATGGTGTCACATGCATGCAAACGTAAGTGTCATTCTTTCTAAAGTGTATAGCAGCAATGAAGCGAGGACGCATTCGGACAGATTCTTTTACTATGTCCAGTAAGCATCCATCTGTTGGGCAGCTTCTTCACTTTATATGCGCGTGTCGTAGCTATCCGAACGATTCCCAGTGGATGAAGGGCCTGGTAAGTGAACGCATAGACATGCCAAGGTGACCATGTAACGTTCTTCGCAGGTAGCAGTTCTATGGTACACGACTTCTCAGCTCTGTTCGTTCGCAATGACCATAACCCTTCCTGACAGGGCACTTGACACGATTCACGAAGCATTGACGGTTGCGGGCGGTTCGTGTTTCGATATGCACAGCACCTGTCCTCATTCATCCTGTGGTCTACAGTGTACAAGCATATCATGGCTTGCCTAATAAGCCCACTAGCGATATTGAACGTGACGCCGTGCGTGATTGATTCATACAAGTAGACTATGTAGTTGACATGTTGACATTCTCAGAGAACTCATCGTGAGTCCCCTTCTAGCGTCCCTGAAAGGCTTACCGACAAGTAACAGCTTCAGACACTCACGACGGTACTCACTTATTATTTTCGCTTGGGATGATGGGTCTCATATCATCCAGGTCCTGATCGGAATACCTACACAAGCGTATTTCGTTCATCGAATCTATGTTTGTGCGTATGGGCTTCGATTATTCAAATTTGTCTCCTTTGCTCACTGTTGTTTAGTTAGTAGGAAGAACATTGTAGCGCCCTTGTTATGGGTAGGGATTTTATACTCTTAGTAAATCTCCATATTCAGAGCTTTACTGTTTAGATTCTTCCAACAATCTATCAACTTGGTGGGACTCTATAAACTTCTGGGAGACTTCTGTCTAACAAAATTCTTACTGAATATCAGTGGGTGCTCTCAGTAAGCTGTCATCATCCAAGGTTGTACCAGCAGGCACTGATCACCGCATTTTTAGTCTATGTAATGAGAGCACTCTATAGTGCAGATGGGTGAGTCTGTTACTTTGCACACTATCATTCATACATGTTTACCATTTTGCTTCCAGAAGCGTACACGCCGTTGATTTCCTTGTACTCGACGACAGTTTCTTCAAGGTGCGTGCGTATTTCTAGTTCCGAATCAACAACCTTACTATCCGGCAAAAAGGATATAATCATTTCGAGCCTCTCTGTCGCTGCTGCGGTAGATGTCGTGATCGCAATTGCCATGACATTCTTACTTCTCCGCCAGAAAAATGCCACTGGGTTTGCAAGGTAGGCATGCAGGTATTCATGTGCTATATCGAAGAGAAAACGTGACCGAGCGTTTGTCTCCAAGTACAGCACATGTTCTGCAGCGGCTTACAATGTTTGCGGTGAACACGGGCATCTGGACTGCCACGTTTGCGGTCTTGTCCGCCATCTTGGTGTGTATTATTTACCACTAGCACGATTCTTTCTGTCTGACGCAAACACTGTAGATGCACGTCCTTCCGTCGAATTGCATCTATGTAGTGTTCGCTATTCCCATCAGTTCGATCTACTGCAACACGCTCCTCGCCAACTTGAATGCTAGGGCATACCTTCGGGGTGAAACGACGGCGCTAAATGGCGGTGCAGACGTGGTCAGGATGAATTCGCCAATGTACGCAGGCTCAGAGAAACAGAGCAGGGAAACCCAGTTAACCTCTCCCACCCATTTGGTGAGTGCTCGTGCTCTGAGTCAGTTGAATGATTGTGTATCTGAATGACGACTGTACTAGCAGAGTGTGAAGGCCACAGAAGCGGTGACGTTTATGGGTCACGACTGGTCCTTAACACAGCAGAACAATGTATGAGCCAGATGAGAGAGAGCCACCGTGAGAGTATTTGGTGACCTAAGTTCTTCCACCTCGCCTTATATTTGTGTGGGCGTATTGTGCTACTATTTAGTCCAGTTCAACTGTAGTTATATATGTATATATGTACTGGGAGGTGTTCAAAATTGATTGAATTCAGTGTCCTTTTAGAGTGCATGCAACTCTAAGTGCAGTAGCAGTTTAGTTTGCTGAGAACTCATTAGGAATCACTGCACTACAAATGTGAAAAGTTATATTGTCAAGTCCGGTCCCTCCGGGATGTTACTCTGGATAAGTCCAAGCTAGTGGGGCAGAGGCTCAGAGGTTAGCACAGAGGTGGACCAAAGTCCATACAAAGGTAGTAATGGGATGGACTTAGGAGTGTGAGGACTTAGTGCAGGACATATGTGTCACACTCTTGCTGTTACAATTTTATTCCTACATCGCTTCATCTTTCTCCTTAGCCTTACCGTCCCCCAGCACTCTCCGCCTTTCTTCTTCTCCTATGAAGAACGTTACTTCATCCTGGTGGTGACTCCACGTTCCGCAGCATTTCTCTCTTTGTAATCCTTACCGATATCTCGGGACGCTTATCTCTCCGCAGTCGCTTCTCCCACAGTGGCTTAGTTTCCCCACCTTCCATAACGTTCTATGCGCTTCCATTATTGCCTTTATATTCCGCGCCTTTGTATTGTAGTCAGTATTCTTGGTCTACGCAATCATACGTAGTCTTGAGTCCGCTGCAACACCTGCACCGTGTCCCTTCGTCCTCGAGCCCCTCCGAACTCCCAAATCCTTGTCCACCTCCAAGCACCCCTCGTCTCCCCGGTAGCAGACATCAGGCTACTTGCGTAACAAAAGACCAAGAATCTCCCTACGTCCCTCTTATCTAAGAGTTGGACGCACCCACTAAGTCACCATAGCCCACAGACCCTCTCGTCGATTCTCCAGAACCTTCAGTGCACACTCCGACTCTGAATCGGAGTCCACACCCCCAGCGTCCCCAGCCATTAGACCCAGGCGACTCCCTGGTGTACCCTCAGTCACCCCCACCGGAACCCCATCGCACCCAAGCCCTAGCACCCCCGTAGCACCCCCACGTCCATTGACTCCACTGTTCCCCACTCGTACCCCATCCCCAGTCACCCCCATGTCCACCCACAGTACCGAGCTTAAAGCCGCTCTCCCTGCCGACTTCTCTGGCGAACAAGATGACGCCACCCGATGGATTAAGGCCATGAAGGCCTACTTCTCCATTAACGCAGCCCTCTACAACAGCGACGAGGTCAAGATCATGACCACCTTGAATAAGCTTAGCAAGGGACGAGCCGTCCCCTTCTCAGAACTATGGTATGACAAACTCTCAGATCCCAACACTGCTGCCTCCGAGAAGACCTTCGACAAGTTCGTGGAGAACTTTGAAGGAACCTTTTTCCCCTTTGATACCAAAGCCACCGCCCGCCTTGCCTTGTCCAAACTCATTCAGAAATCCTTCCGCAAGCCTAACGGAGAAACTGACGACGGATTTCAGAAATACATCACCGAATTTCAGAACTTAGCCACTCGAGCTGGAGTCACCGACCATGCCATGCTCATAGACACCTTCTCCCTGGGAATAGATCAACGAATCGCCATTATGGTCCTCTCCATGGACAAAGTCCCCACCAAGATCGGAGATTGGTTGGACAAAGCCAAAGTTTTTCACACACAGATTGCCCGCATTGAGGCCTTGAAAAAGGGGAAACCTACCCCTTCCCTCCCTAGGACCCCCAGAGATCCAAACGCCATGGACATCGATGCCGTTCGAATCTCCAAGTTGACCCCCCAGGAACGAGCCAAATGCGTCAGAGAAGGACACTGTTTCCGTTGCCGACGAACTGGCCACAACGCCACCCAATGTCGCTCGTACCCCCGTACCCCCAACCAGACCATAGCAACCGCATCCACCAGTACCCCTCCCATACCACCATGTCCCCCTGTCAGCACTCCTCCTCGGGCTCCCACTCTCTCTACTTTACAGACGTTCGTTCATCAGCTCCAAACCCAGGGAAAGACCGAGGACGAGATCCTCCAGGTTCTTCAGGCTTGTTACGAAGATTCCCCGGATGAACAACTTCCTGCCACGTCTTTTTAGAAGGAGAGGGTGTGTCAACGTCTCCCTCCCATGTATTCGTAGGACTACCTAGTTACCGCACAATTCGAATCCCCATTCACCTCAAAGTGCAGTCCGAAATCGTTGAAACCATCGCGCTCATTGATAGTGGAGCCACAGGAAATTTCATAGACAAATCCCTCGTCCCTCCTCTAAAACTAGGAGTACGAGCTCTCTCAGAATCCATCAAAGCCTGGAACGTTGACGGAACCGAAAATCATCACGGAACCATCAGGACCAAGCTCAAAGCAGAACTCCTCCATGAAAACTTCGCGGAAAACGTGGATCTGCTCGTACTAGGACTCAGCAAGAAGCAGGTGATCCTTGGGATGCCTTGGCTGCGGAAGTGGAACCCCCAGGTCGACTGGAGGACTAAATCCCTTCTGCTCCCACAAAATCACCTCGAAGAGAGCCTCAACAAGATCACGATTTCCACCCAACTCGCTCAAGACAACTTCTCCCAGACTGTCGTCTTACCCGATTGGTGTAAAGAGTACGAAGATGTATTCTCCGAAACTACGTTCAATGCTTTACCCCCTCATCGCCCCTACGATCACACCATCGACTTGAAACCCTCGTTTCTCCCAAAAATAGCTAAGGTCTATCCCCTGAACCCCAAAGAAAAGGATGCCTGTAAAGCCTTCATCGACGAAAATCTCAAAACTGGCCGAATCCTCCCCTCGAAGTCCCCCCAAGCCTCTCCCTTCTTCTTCGTTCCAAAAAAGGACAACACCCTACGCCCCTGCCAGGATTATCGTTACCTCAACTCACACACCATTCGCAACGCCTATCCCCTACCCCTCATATCAGACCTAATTGACGACATGAAAGAATCCACCCTGTTCACCAAGTTAGACATAAGGTGGGGATACAACAACATACGCATCCGAGAAAAAGACCAATGGAAGGCAGCATTTATTACTCCCCTGGGACTCTACGAACCAACGGTCATGTTCTTCGGATTCTGTAACGCCCCACCTACCTTTCAAGCTTTCATGAATCACATCTTCGCAGATCTTTTAGCGGAAGGCTGGCTCAAAATATACATGGACGACATAGGCATTCACACCAAGGACGACCTGGAGATTCATCACCAACGCACCAAATTAGTCTTTGAAAGACTCCGGAAGCACCAACTCTCTCTGAAACTATCGAAATGCTCATTCGACACCCCCACCATGGAATATCTAGGGATGATCATAGGACAAGGAAAACTTCAGATGGATCCAGTCAAGCTCGGTGCAATAAGGGAATGGCAACCCCCATCCTCGGTCAAAGGAATCCGCAGTTTTCTCGGATTTGCTAACTTCTATCGGAAATTTATCCCTGACTTCTCCAACATCGTATCCCCCCTCACTCTTCTCACTAGGAAGGATGAACCCTGGAAGTGGACTCCCCAGCAACAGACCGCCTTCGAAACCCTTAAGGAAGCCTTCCTCTCCGCACTGGTACTACAGCTCCCTGACCCCAGTAAACCCTTCTCAGTAATGACGGACGCTTCCCTACTTGCAGCCGGAGCAGTTCTACTCCAAAAAGATGTGAACGGAGACGATCACCCATGCGCCTACTTCTCCAAGACATTTTCCTCTGCAGAACGAAACTACGACATCTATGACAGAGAATTATTGGCAGTCATCTTAGCCTTGGAAGAATGGAAGCAATACCTTTCGGGCTCGTCCCATCCTGTCACCATCATCACAGATCACAAGAACTTGTCTTATATTCGTGATCCCAGAAAACTCTCCAGGCGCCAGGCACGTTGGTCTCTTTTCTTACAGGATTTTGATCTGGTGTGGCAAGTCACCCCCGGAACCAAGATGGGTCCAGCGGATGCCTTATCTTGACGATCCTCCATGGACGTCTCTGCAGACAACATCGACTCACCCATAGTCTGCGAACCCACTATCATCCAAGCCCTCAACATTGCACTGCTACAAAAGATCAAATCCTCCTCTGCCGACGACCCCTTGGTTCTCAAAGCGCTTAAAGCGGCACAATTGGGCTCCCCATTATTCCCTAGATCAGTTGTATCGGACTGGAAGTTCGACAACGGCCACCTTTTTTACAAAGACAGGCTATACGTTCCCCCGGAGCACAGATCCTCCCTGCTTCATACATTCCACTCTGCGCCGACCACTGGTCATGCAGGACAATTCCGAACCAAGGCCCTCCTCGAACGAGATTTTTGGTGGCCAGGCCTCGCCACCTTTGTCAAAAGCTTCGTCAAAGGTTGTCCCACTTGCCAAACGTCTAAAACCAACACTCATCCCACCATACCACCACTGTCACCAATTCCCTCTTCCGCCACCCTCCCCTTTAAGCAACTATCCGTTGACCTCATCACTGACTTGCCTCCCTCCGGGGGTTTCGACTCCATCATGGTCGTGGTCGACCACGGGCTTACGAAGGGGGTAATTCTCGTCCCCTGTCACAAGACCATCGACGTGTTGGGGATTACACACCTATTTCATGATCACGTATTCAAGTGATTCGGAATACAGGACTCCATCATTTCTGATCGTGGACCACAATTCGCCTCCGCTCTTGCACGGGAGTTAGCCAGAATGCTCCACTACGATGTCAAGCTATCCACGGCATACCATCCTCAGACGGATGGTCAGACTGAACGGACCAATCAGGAACTTGAGACATATCTTAGGATCTTCTGTGGAAACAACCCGCACGAATGGGCCAAATTCCTTACTACCGCTGAGTTCCAACACAATTCCTGCCCCCACTCTTCCACTCAGAAATCCCCATTCAGCCTTATGATGGGATATGAGCCCAGAGCGTTCCCCACTCTCACCCAGACCTTCATTCCCGCACTCTCTACCAGGATGGACGCCTTGGCCAAAGCAAGGGACGAGGCTCAAGCGGCACATAGTTCAGCTTGCCTAGCGATGAAACGACATCAAACAATTAAGTTCACCCCCTGGAAGGTCGGAGATCGGGTATGGCTGGAAGCTACTCATCTCCGCATCCCATTCCCATCCAGGAAACTAGCTCCCAAGCGAGTGGGACCATTCGAAATTGTTCAAGTCCTCTCCCCCCTGGTTTATCGCCTCAAACTCCCCAAAACATGGAGAGTTCACGATACGTTCCATGCCTCCCTCCTATCCCCATTCCGACAAACCTCTACACATGGCACACCGTTCCTAGAACCTCCACCGGAGGTCATTGATGACGAAGAAGAATACGAAGTCGAAGCCATCCTAAACCATAAAGGAACTCCTGGTCGCTATCGCTACTTTATCAAATGGAAGGGTTACGCCCCATCGGAGAACACCTGGGAACCCGAAAGTAATCTCCGCCACACAGCCTCCATTTTGACAGATTATAAACGTCTCCATCAACTGCGGTAACCAGGAACTCTCATGGAACGCCTTGACATCCAACTGATCGTTTCCCTTCTCCTGCTCTGCCTCATCCTCATCACTACAGTTGCCGCCACCATATATTGGGCAGCAACGTTTCCCCATCACTCTCATTAGATGCCCATCGACCTAGACATCCTAACGGCCCTCAAACATGCTTTCTCCTTCCTCGTCACCCTCCTTGTCGTTTTCTGGGTATGCACGACTCAGATCCTTGCGAGTGCGGCCTACGTTCTTGCCCACCTCCGCCACCTTCACCCTCTACAGCGCCATCCTCGCGGACCCCCAACTCCTCCACGCCGTCGAGGTCCTCCCTTTGTACCAAGAAGATGAAGTCACCCAGGAGTTAGTCAGACTCTTCCATGAGGCGGCTCGTGTTCAATATTATCACCATCGTTGCATTCCTTCTGACACTCCCCCCATGGCGGGAATTCCTTTACGTCTAGCCATAAATAAAATCCCCGAGAGAATTCTTTCTATACTTCGTCTCTTTGGTTTCGATACGTACGTCTCCATGATTCCTCCTGCTTTGATTTTCCCCACTTTCAGACGTATATACCTTTCTCTTACGCTGCTGGAACGGGATCACTACTTAGAGTCTTTATCATCTTTATCCCAGACCCCACTTCCCTCGTCCACTTCTCCTTCTCCTCCTACTACCACCCCC